>QRFJ01002957.1:40070-182290 GCA_006176705.1 Cocos nucifera | reverse complement strand
GATCTGATTGAGATCAAGAGAAAAATTTTTGAAATATATCTCTTGATCTAATCAGATCTGGACGAACCTGGACCGGGAAATCAGGATTTCCCTTCAACTGGTATCAGAGCCATGGTTCTAAATTGTTTAGATCTGATTTTAATTTTATTTTAATTAGAAAATAAAGTGATTTCAGATGTCACATGAGATGTGATCAGATCTGAAATCAGAAAAAATTAAAATTAAATGATTTGGATCTAAGAACATGAAGATATGCATGACTAGTTCTAGAATAGAATAGTTCTATAGAATAGTTTTGCATGTCTTTGATTTAATCTGATTAAATCATATTTTAGATCTTCTTATTTACTATTTTCTGATATTATAAGTGTTATAATAACATCTGATAAACAGCAAATAAAAATTATTTAATTTTAAATATCATATGAGATATGATAGATGCATGTCTAGACTAGTTGTAGAATAGTTCTACATAATTGTCTAGATTAGAATTTATTTTGATTAGATCAATTTAAATCTAATTTTTTAGATTATTATGAGATAATTTAGATCTGAAAACATGCATGATTTGATACATGAGATGTATGCAAAATATGCCTTGATTAGATCTAAATTTGTATATGAGATATATGATATAGATCTATACTGTTTTGTAGATTTACATGTTCCTGATTAAGGCGTTCCTCTTGGCCGTCCGGTCATAAGAACGAAGAAGGGTTTAAAGGCCCTCTCTTCCCATTCGATGGGGTGTTCTTATGACGTGTAGGGGTGCTGCGTGTTCGTCCTTAATCAGAAACCCAAAACTTACTTTCTGCAAAACCCTAGATCCTGAAACCCTAGGATTTATTGTGCATATTTTGTTTATGAACCCAACTTAATTAAGAATTAAGTTTATGGAATATTAATTAGGTCTAAAATTGAGAATTTCAGATCTAAGACATATTCATAATACTGGGTTCGGGCTTGGGTAGCTCAATTAGGTCTAAGCGGTTGATCAAACCGAATCAAGAGTTGGTTAGATGGGATCAACAATGCTTAAATTGACCAGCCTAATAGGATTAAGTCTGGGTCAAGATCGAGTCACGATCAAGCAAGACCTAATTAGGCTCAGAGGTTAGAGTCTGGATTGTAGGCTAACCCAATTGGTTCTGACTCAACAATTTGGTGTCTAAGGTAAGTTTGGCACAGACGACCGACTGGTTTTTAATTGGAAGCTACTCGACCTGAATGCGTTCTTGTGCGAGTTAACGGCATATTCCTTCCACCGGTCTCACTTACCTGGCCATATCTGTTGACACAGTTCTGATCTGAGGTGGTCAATAATCCGAGCTGAACCCATGCCACTAGGTTAGTCATAATTGTTATGACTAAGCCAAGTCTAGTTTAATGAGACCTGAATCAATTCTCCCTAAGAAAAGATTAAGTCTGAGGTCTTCCACCATTGTAGACGTGCGGGCCCTTCCCGGGGTTGATTGTTCTCGGCTGGATACAGTGGCTCAGTTGCACCGGGAAGACGCAACCATGTCTATTAGGCATTGGATGCTATGGGCTGGAGGATGAGTTGGGCTCAATATTTCGGATACGGTGAGAGACCCAATTAGGAACCCAGTCTATGCAAATGGTGGGTCTGACTTAACTAAGGAGTGGATCAATATTCCGGATACGGTGAGATTCATGAATTAGAGACCAAGTTTGGGTGCACCATGATTAGAGAATCATTGAACAAGAGTTGTTCACTCATTGGCTAACCCATCACCAATAACTGTTAGGTGAGGTGATGAGTCAGTTGGTGAGACCGCACCACCCACTAGAAATCATCAATCGCGGAGATTTTCGCATCTCTACAGAGGGAGTGTAGGGATCCGAGAAAATAGTGGGAGCTAATTTGTTTAAAAATAAAATCCCTAAACAAATTGGTCAAGTCAAAATTACAGTATCTAACTAGAATCTTTGACTCTCTACAGGAAAATGTCTGCGTCCAACCCACTTGGCACGTATCCTAGACACACATAGACTGACTGGACCCAATTATAAAGATTGGCTCAGGAACTACAAAATTATTTTGGGTTCAGAGAAGTTAACACATGTTTTGGACCAGGACCCTCCCACCTTACCAGCTCGTCCATCCACTGAACAGAGAGCGTCTCTGGAAAAATGGATTGACGAAGACAATAAGGCCAGATACTACATGTTGGGCTCGATGTCTGATGAGCTCCAGCGCCAACATGAAGATATCGGGACTGCTCGCCAAATGTTGGCTCACCTGCAGGAGATGTTTGGTGAACAGAGTCGCGCAGCCAAATATCAAGTCACAAAATGACTTTTTAAGGCTAAGATGCGTGATGGGCAGTCAGTCCAAGATCACTGTCTGACAATGATCAAGGACATGGAAGAGCTTGAGAAGCTCGGTGTGAAGTTGGACTTGGATCTGCAGAACGATATTATTCTGCAATCCTTGACTGATGCATATGGGCAATTCATCATGAATTACCACATGCATAAACTTCAAAATTCCTTGGCCGAGTTGATGAATATGCTGGTTACCGCTGAGCTTTCTATGAAAGGTTCTAAAGGCTCAGTTCTTGCTATGGAACGGACTTCTTCCAAAAGAAAGTCTTATGGAAAGAAAAAGAAGTCTGTGAAAAAGCAAAAGGTGGAAGGATCAAAGAAGAAGAAGGCAGAACCGAAGAAGAAAGGTCCGATGGCAAAGGAAAGTGTTTCCATTGCAACAGCGACGGCCATTGGAAGCGGAACTGCCCTACTTACCTGGCCACCCTGAAGAACAAGAAGGAAGGTCCTTCTGGAGGTATGCTCGTTATTGAGTCTAACCTTACGGTTTCTTCTGCATCCAGTTGGGTGCTTGACTCTGGTTCTAGTGCTCATCTGTGCACTTCTATGCAGGGTCTTGAGGATAGCAGGAGGCTGAGGGATGGAGACATGATCCTACGCATCGGTAATGGAGCAAGAGTTGCTGCAGTAGCCGTGGGAACATACCCTCTTCGATTACCATCTGGTTTAGACTTAGTTTTAAAAGACTGTTATTATGTGCCTGCAGCTAGCAGGAATTTGATTTCTGTTTCATGCTTAGCACAAGAAGGTTATGTGATCACCTTCTTTAAGGACCATTGTAACATTCTTTATGAAAGAAATAAAATTGCAAATGGTTTCCTTGTTAATGGTCTTTATCAGTTGCATATTGATGTACCTATTTTAACTATCGAGCAAAACGTGAATGCCAAACGACCTAGGGATAGTCCAAACGACAGATATCTATGGCACCTGAGATTAGGTCATATAGCAGAAGATAGGATTAACAAATTGGAGAAAAATGGGCTATTGAGTCCATTGACTTTTGAGTCATATCCAACTTGTGAATCTTGTCTTCAAGGCAAAATGACTAAACTCCCTTTTGTTGGACATGGGGAGAGGGCCACAGATCTCCTTGCCCTAGTACATACTGATGTGTGCGGCCCATTTGATGTGCCGGCTAGAGGCAATTTTGTCTACTTCATTACCTTTACCGATGATCTGTCTAGGTATGGGTATGTGTATCTTATGAGACACAAGTCTGAAGCTTTTGAAAAGTTCAAAGAATTCAGACATGAAGTAGAAAAACAAACTGGAAAACCCATTAAGGTTCTTCGATCAGATCGAGGAGGTGAATACCTTAGCCGGGAATTCCTAGACTATCTTAAGGAAAATGGCATAGTCTCTCAATGGACTCCACCAGGAACACCTCAACTCAACGGGGTTTCAGAACGGAGAAATCGGACTCTATTGGATATGGTTCGATCCATGATGAGCTTCACAGACCTCCCTGATTTTCTTTGGGGACATTCATTATTAACTTCAATCTATTTACTGAATAGGGTTCCCTCTAAAACCGTTCCTACCACACCGTATGAGATATGGCACGGTAAGAAACCAAGTCTGAGTCATCTCAGAATTTGGGGTTGTCCGGCTCATGTCAAAAGACAACAAGCGGACAAGTTAGAGTTTAGGTCCTTTAGAGCTCGATTCATAGGATATCCTAAAGAGTCATTAGGATACTATTTCTACATTCCAGAAGACCACAATGTGATTGTGAGTCGACATGCCATATTTCTTGAAAAATAGTTTATTCAAGATAGCGGCATTGGAAAGCAGATTAAGCTTGATGAGAAAGTCTCACAAGCAGAACGAGCTAAGGACCAAGTGGAACCAAATCAGGTTGAGCCAATAAGAACACTACCTCCTCCACCTCGTAGATCGGAAAGAGTTTCCCGTCCCCCTGAAAGATACTTAGGTATTATTTCAGAGGACGTAGAGGAAATGTTCCTCATAGGTAATGGTGCTCATGGTGATGATCCCAAAACCTACAACGAGGCGATATCAGATATCGACTCCGAGAAATGGCTTGAGGCAATGAAGTCAGAGAATCGACTCGATGCACTCAAACCAAGTCTGGACCTTGGTAGATCCACCAGAAGGTATAGTACCTATTGGGTGTAAATGGATCTTCAAGAGAAAGATTGGTGCAGATGGGAATGTGGAGACATTCAAGGCTAGACTGGTGGCAAAAGGTTATAGTCAACGTGAAGGCATTGACTATCAGGATACCTTTTCCCCGGTAGCTATGCTAAAATCCATCCGCACATTGCTTGCTGTTGCAGCCTATTTCGATTATGAAATATGGCAAATGGACGTGAAAACGGCATTCCTAAATGGATATCTTGAGGAAGATATCTATATGGAACAGCCGCTAGGTTTCACATCCAGTGATACTGATCACAAGGTTTGCAAGCTGCAAAGGTCCATATATGGACTTAAGCAAGCATCTCGGAGCTGGAACACTCGTTTCAATGATGTGATCAAAAAGTTTGGTTTCATCAAAAATGAAGAGGAACCATGTGTTTTCAAAAGGGTCAGTGGGAGCGCTGTTGTCTTCCTCGTATTGTACGTGGATGACATCCTCCTTATTGGGAATGATATTCCCATGTTGACATCAGTCAAGATGTGGTTGTCCAAGGAATTCTCCATGAAAGACCTAGGTGAAGCATCCTTTATTCTAGGAATTAAGGTCTATAGGGATAGACCGAATAGGATGCTAGGACTTTCACAGAAGATGTACATAGAGGAAGTACTAAAGAGGTTTAGTATGGAAAACTCTAAGAGGGGATTAATACCCTTCAGACATGGTATTCATCTTTCCAAGAAGATGTGCCCCAGCACACCTGAGGAAATAGAACGCATGAGCAAGATCCCTTATGCTTCTGCAATAGGGAGCCTCATGTATGCCATGCTATGTACACGACCTGATATAGCCCATGCTGTGAGTGTCACAAGCAGATATCAGTCAAATCCAGGTGAAGAACACTGGACTTCTGTGAAATGTATCCTTAAGTACTTGAGAAGAACTAAGGATATGATGTTGGTCTTTGGTAATGGAGAACTCCAAGTTCCAGGGATACACAGACTCGGACTTCATGTCCGATATAGATGATCGAAAGTCGACATCTGGAAGTCTGTTTGTGTGCAATGGTGGAGCTGTCAGCTGGAAGAGTTCCAAGCAAACTGTGATAGCAGATTCCACCATGGAAGCAGAATATATAGCTGCATCAGAGGCTGCAAAGGAAGCATTCTGGTACAAGAAGTTTGCTGCAGAAATTGGAGTAATGCCATCAGATGCCATTCCTCTTTACTGCGACAACAATGGCGCCATAGCCCTTGCTAAGGAGCCGAGGTCTCACCAGAAGTCCAAGCACATTGAGCGGCGATATCATCTCATCCGCGATTACCTTGAGAAAGGTTACGTTGAGGTCAAGAGAGTCAACTCCGCAGATAATGTGGCAGACCCACTTACAAAGCCGTTGGGCCAGCAGAAGATCGAAGCCCACCTTGAGAAGATGGGACTTAGACTTGTAGCCAATTGGCTTTAGGACAAGTGGGAGATTGTTAGATATATGTGCCCTAGAAGCCAGAATTGGCTGACACTTGTAATACACTTCTAGGGGCAAAATTATAATTTTGACTATAATTAATAAAATGGGTTATTTTCTATCACATATGTGTATTTAGTGTCTGTGATACATCCTTTGAGTTAATGGTAATGATAATTCATATTTTCAAGAGTTGAAAATTTAAGACATGAATAATCATTATTAACTCATAAACAGCTCCCGACCATAGGATCATCACGAGGATGGTGATTGATCCGGAAGGTTGGTGTACGAATCGCTTCTCTTTAGTAGATGAGTCTTGAGTCTACGGTGTGGAGACACCGGAGCGAGAGTACAGGTACTCGTTAGAGAACGAGGGCACTGAGCGTGACCACCTCGAGTAGTCATTAGGAAGTCTACCTTCTCGTCAATGACTGACTCGATGCTGCAGTAGTGTGTCTGGTTCTTTGACCTGAGATGCATCGGCAGTTCACCTTGAGGGTGTTATAGTTTGACTACACCATTACTCGGTCTCCTAGCCATATGGAACCCTGAGGTGTATGTTGGCTATAGCATGTTCATTGTAGGAACTGGATTGCATCAAGATGGAATCTATCTACCTCGGTGGTAGAGGAGCAGCCCTATGATGATCATGAGAATCAAGTCCAGAAGCCCATGGCCATGGCAGAGTGAAATAATAGAAAGAGTTTCTATTTAGATTTTCACATTGGACTCGAATCGAATGATTACATCATATGACAGAGACTAGGGTTTGACGAGTTCACCTTAACCCTAATCTGATCGGGGCTCAAGATAGAAGAACTTAATCACACAGGTAGCTGCACCAAGAGGTTCGCATTCAGCTCTGATGGGTTGCCACCATATACTGCTAGGTGTCACTGGTGGATTTTGGGAGCAATTAGAATGATTTAGATGATCGATCATTCTAGCTGTTCGAATCAGAAGAGTTCTGATCCATCGAAAGGAGTTTCGATGATGTCGATGATAGAGATCATGACATATCCCATTACCATACAGAACTGAACCTAACTGGGTCACACAAACAAGGGTTTGAATCTAGTGATCATCAATTGAACTGATCTAGTTCAATTGATCTGAATGAGATTCAATTAGGTTCAAGGAAATCGTGCTAGCACTCGATTGAACCTAATGTTCTTCTTTTACTATCATAAATAAGTTGTCCTGACTGAGCCAAAGGAGTTTGTGCTCAATCAGAGGCCTTCATATGGTCTGACTGGAGGTTGTCCAAGTCAGAATAGGTTGTCTTATTTGTAAGACATTACCTGCCATTTTTGGTCACCTGCCATTTCTTGTTCTTTGACTTTGGTCAAAAGTCTACCTTTGACTGGTCAAACGTTGACCATTGACCTTTGACTTTTGACCACATGTCATGCACCTATTGGAGAGCTGGTGGGGGCCTGTCCCCCTGCCAGAACCTGGCAAGGAGAAGGGCGCACGCCAAGGGTGGCGTGAGCCCAAGTAGGAGGCGCCTAGGAGTCCTTGTTGGACAAGGACTCCACCTCCCTTTTGGATTCCAATCAGAGTTCTACTAAGAATCCAGTTTGACTGGTCTTAGGCGCCCTCTAAGGAGGAATCCAGGGGTCTCTATTCCAACCAATCAGATTTAGATCTGATTTCACAAAGGGTTGTGATTGGTTGAGAGGAAGAGGAGTTGGATCACAAGAGGTCTATAAATAAGACCCTGCGCCCAACCCTAATTCAAATGCAATTAGACACGCCCCAAGGCTGCCTCTCCCCTCCTTCTCCATGCCATAGTCTCTTCTCCCCTTGCTCTCCACGTCCAAAAGAGTTTTGGACTTAGGTTGGTGCGATTCAGATCAAGGAAAGGCGATCAAAAGCAAGAAGGCTGCGCTGCTGCAAAAGGACGACTGCAGATCTTCAAAAGAGTTTTGAAGATCCTCCAGATCAGATCCAGATCTGATTTTTGGAGGTGTGATAGAGAAGAAGAGGATCTCCAAATCCAACCCGAGTGGATACCAGTAGAGGCCAGGTGCTTGCGTGGCTAGATCCAGAATCTTCCGCTGCAAACAGGATCATCAACAGGGTAATAGGATTACCCAGATCAGGTAAATTAAATTTGATTTAATTTATCTTATTTTATTTTATTTATTAAAATAATAAGAATCAGATCTGAAACATATCAAGATCTGATTGAGATCAAGAGAAAAATTTGAAATATATCTCTTGATCTAATCAGATCTGGACGAATCTGGACCGAAAAATTAGGATTTCCCTTCACCTATATGGCATATAGCGACCTATGCTCGATAGACGTTGTTATTCTAATTAATAGCCTATCATTTGGCCGTGAACAAATTTAAGGACTAATCGATAAATCCTCCCTTTATTACAACTAAACAGTCCTAAGGACTTCATCACAATAATAGAGTTCATTAGAAGATGTAAACTTATGATGAAAAAGATACCAAAATATTTTTATTAATTAATAAATCAATTATAATTACAAAATAGCTCAACTGTCAATAAACTAACGATTGGCTTTTGGACATAATTTCCAACACTTTCACTTGAGCAATGGCACCAGTGCTGTCGTAGTAGAGCAGGACCGGACCATCAAGGGAGGGTGCTACTCCAAGCTCGATGATAAATTTTCTCAACCACACAGCTTTCTTCGCAGCATCTGATGCTGCCATGTACTCTACTTCGCAAACAGAGTCTGCCATAGTATGCTGCTTGAAACTCTTCCAGCAGATGGCTCCACCATTCAGAGTAAAGATATATCCCGACACGTTTCTACTATCATCATGGTTAGATTAAAAGCTGAAGTCTGTAAATCTCACAAGTTTCAGATCTAAATTGCCATCAACCAACCATTGGTCCTTAGTATTTTTCAAATACTTAAGTATGACTTTAACCACTTTCCAATGATTTTCTCTGAGGTCAGACTAGTATCTACTCACCACTCCTAGTGAGTATGCCACGTTTGATCTCGTACATGTGATGATGTACATGATAGATCCCACTGTCGATGCATATGGGACTCTACTCATATGCTCTCTCTTTCTCTTCCAAAGTTGTCAGACAATCCTTCTTAGAGAGAGAAATTTCATGGCCTATCAGAAGATAGTCTTTTTTGGAATTCTCCATGCTGAACCTCTTTAGCATGGTATCTATGTACGTGGATTAGGATAATCCAAGCATTCTTTTAGATCTATCCCTATAGATATTCATTCCTAGGATGTAGGATGCTTCACCCAAGTCCTTCATGGAGAACTGTGATGACAACTAGGCTTTTATTCCCTGTAGTGCGGGGATGTCATTCCCGATTAAGAGAATGTCATCCATATACAAAATAAGAAATACCATTGCTGGACCGTTTGTCCATTTGTAAATGTAGGGTTCTTCACCATTCTTAATGAAGCCATATGTTTTGATCACTTTATCAAAATGCATGTTCCAACTCCGAGATGCCAGCATCAGTCCATAAATGGATCTCTAAAGCCTGCACACCTTGGACTCATCTATGGATGTGAACCCCTCAGGTTGTATCATATACATCTCTTCGGACAACTCTCCATTCAGAAAAGCTATCTTCACATCCATTTGTCAGATCTCATAGTCCAGATGGACAGCAATTGCAAAGCATAATCCGAATGGACTTGAGCATTGCCATAGGAGAGAACGTCTCATCACAGTCAATACCATAATATTAACGATACCCCTTGACAACCAGATGGGCTTTATAGATCTCCACCTTTCTGTTTGTGCCCCTCTTCCTTTTGATGACCCATTTACATCCAATGGATTTAACCCCTTCGGATGGGTCAACCAATGTCCTCACATTGTTGACCTTCATGGACTCCATTTTGGATTGCATGGCGTCAAGCCATTTTTCGAAATCAGATCTCTGCATAGCATCCATATAGATGATCAGATCCTCATCATTTTCTTCAAGTTCGATGGGATCTCCATCCCAGACCAAGAAATAATAGTATCTATCTGGCTGATCCAGTACTTACTCTATCGGAACATCTTAATGGTGTAGGTACATTGGGCTCTGAATTTGATCTAATTGAATCTGATTCTAGTTTAGCTATAGATGTCGATTTTTCTACCTATTAAACTTCATTAAGTTCAACCTTAGAGGCAACAGTTCCTTCATCAAGGAATTTCTTTTCCAAAAAGGTTGCCCTAAGATTGATGAACACCTTTTGTTCATCAACATGATAGAAATAGTATCATTTTGTCTCTTTTGGGTATCCTATAAATGTGCACTCGTCAAACCTAGGTCCAAGTTTATCTGTAACTAACCATTTGACATAAGTCGGAAACTCCAAACCCTAAGGTGTGAAAGTACTGGCTTACGCCCTATCCATATCTCATATGGAGTTTTAACTACAGACTTACTTGGAACCTTATTTAATAGATAACAAGTTGATTTGAGTGCATATCCCTAGAAGGATATCGACAAGCTGGCAAAACCCATCATGAATCAGACCATGTCTAACAAAGTTCGATTCCTCCTTTCAGATACATCATTATGCTGTGGTGTTTCTGAAGGAGTCTATTGAAAGAAAATCTCATTCTCTCCTTGATATGTGAGAAACTCATCGAAAAGATATTCCCCTCCTCGATCAGATCGAAGAGTTTTAATACTCTTTTTAGTTTATTTTTCTACCTCACTTCAAAATTATTTGAACATTTCAAAAGAATCCGACTTATGTTTTATCAGATAGATATATCCATATTTGGATAGATCATCTATGAAAGTAATGAAGTAGACATATCCATCTTTGATACTTATGCTCATTGGTCCACATACATCAGTATGTACTAGACCTAAGAGCAGTGGCTCTTTCATCTTTTTCAATAAAAGATGACTTGGTCATTTTACCAAGAAGACAGGATTCATAGATTGGAAGTGATTTACAATCACTATCTTCGAGGATTCCCACTTGAGTTAACCTATCTATCTGGTTCTTGTTTATGTGATCTAGCCTACAATGCCCTAAGTAGATATCTGACACACTATCTAATCTAGGATGCTTGCTGGTTGAATAGACTATCTTAACAGGTTATGATAGCATATACACACAATTATTCAAATATCCATAGAAAATAGTAACACCATTCATAATGATATTACAAACTTGTTTCTTTATTAAAATTTCTTAATCATTTTTGGCTAGAAGGCCTACAGAAATGATATTTAAAAAAAAATAGGGACAGAAGTGACAATCACTAAGAACAATGGTATGGGACTCAAATACAAGTTTCAAAATTTTTAAAGCTAGAACTAGAACTAGTCTTCCATCTCAAACGTTCAGGAACCTTTCACCTTGCTTGAATCTCCTACTGACCTGCAACCCCTGCAATGAATTGCAAATATGGTAAGGGTTATTGGTATCTAATATCCAATCAGTAATATCATAAATAGAGAAATTGCAAGGAGTTATCATATAAATACCTTATCCAGCAATAGCTTGCTTCTTTCTCTACCTATTTGGATCCAGAGAGGCAATGTACTAAGGATAGTTTCTTTTTTAGTGCCCCCGCTTCTTGCAAAAGAAGCATTCAGCTTGACTCTTATCGGGTTTGATCTTTCTAATCTAGGCCTGCATAGATGTCCCAGCCTAAACTTGCTTTCTTCTTCTTGTTCTTCTTCCCTTTCCTAAAGGATCGAGAGCTAGAAGATGAACCTCCCACTAAGTTCACTGACTCTTTATGGAGTTGGTGATCCTTCTCAAAGTTCTAAAGTAACCCCAATAACCCATGGTAGTCTACTACAGGCTTTATCATTCTGAAATGAGTAAGGAATGGGAGAAATGACTTGGACAATGAGTTCAGTATTGCATCTTTCCCAAGCTGTTTGTGTAAGAAAAAGTCTAGCTTGCTCAATCGCTTTATCAGCTTGATCATGTATAATACATGATCAGTGATTGAGGCACCATCCCGTATTCTGATGTTAAAGATGGCACAACTAGTCTTGTGCCTCTCCACATCATCAGGTGTGTCAAAGGAATCCTCCAATACTTGAAGCATGTCCTTTGGCTGAGCCATCTCAAATCTGCGATTGAACTCATTGCTCATAGCAGCTAGCATGATGTAGCGCACTATGGTCTGATCACTAAGCTACTTCTGGTAAGTATCTCTGACTGTTCCACATGCATTGGCAGCTGGCTCCTCAGGTGTAGGATCCATCAGCACATATAGGATCCCTTCATGCTCTAGGACTATCTTCAACTTTCAGTACTGACTATCGAAGTTGGATCCCACCAACTTATCATTGTCCAATAATAATCAGAGCAATAAGAAAGTGGCCATATCTGCACAAACGAAAAATATAACCTAATTAGTAATTGATTCATTAAACCTAAAGATTTGGACTTTAATCAAAAGGTTCTTCCACTATTTATTCAAATTCGTAGCCTCTACCTCTAATCTAAGGAATTATCATAATTCCTTAGTGGGTACTAGAATCCACATAGACTTTATATGAGCCCAACTTTGGTTGGCCCATCCATGTACATCTAAGGATAGGTTCATAACCAATTATTTCTCCAAATAACTTCTAGTAATTAAATTTTGCCCCAGCCTCTGATCAGTTGGCTTTGGCCTTTTCAGCAAAGGATCCAGTTAGGTCCAACCATTAACATGACCATACTTGGCCTATCTAATCAATGAATGATCAGGTCTAATTTTGGTTGGCCCACCTGACCACCATTTAGAAAGATGTATCCAAGAGATCATATAATGAATGATAATTCCATCAACCGATAAGCACTAGGCCTTTGAGCCTCCAATGATATCCAACTGATGGATCCATTATCATCCACTTTAATCGAAGGCTATGATCTAGTTATCATATAACTATTTTATTTTAGGAACCTAATAATTTTAGAAAATTTATTTATAAAAGTGAGTAGGTCAGATTAACCAGCTTGTCATGATCCTCCCACTGGCTTCACCAAGTCAGCTTAAGGGAGACCACTAATAGGCTGGTCTAGGAGCACCTAAATCAGTCACATTGATTTACCTAGCTGACATAGATCAACTCAAATTATCAAGTGATCTGATCAAAACTCAATCTCACCAAGAAGGCCAAGTAAGTGAGATCGATGGAAGGGTCTGCCAAAGCTTGCCTTAGACACCATTGAAAATGGTTAGGTAAATAGGCTGCCAATTAAAAACCATCGATCGTATTTGTCAAACTTACCTTAGACACCAACTAGTTTAATTAGGCTTGATTAGATCAACCAAACAGTTCAAGCTAGACCTCTTAGCCATGAATCAAGTCCATTTGATTCTTATTAAAGATATGGACTTGACCAACTACAACTATTATAATTGATCTAGAGAATCCTTGACCTAATCTAAGATAACAATTGATTAAATTTAGTCAATTCTCTAATTAAGTCCATTCTTTAATCTAACCTTAGGTCTAACCCAATTCATGGACCTAATCCCCACTAACCCATTAACCCAATGCATTATGATTCATATCATAGGATCTTCAATTTACAATCCTAGAACCTAATCAAATAATTTCGTAATTTTTAATTAAGTTTTGGGATGAGGATTGGGGTTTGACTTTTTAAAAATGATTTTCATATTTGTAAAATATTTTTACAACATCGTTCTATCAATCTAGTTGCATGTTTGATTCATAATCAATATGCAAGTAAAATAAATATGAAACTACTTTAGATCTAATCTAAACAGGTTTATGTAATTGAAATAGTTTCAATAATAATCAATCATAAATCTTCCTAGATCAAATCTAACATATTTATGATGATTAAAATTAAATTAAAATATTTTTAATCAAATCATAAAATTTTTTAGATCTAATCTAAAGTTTTATGATCAATATTTTAGATTAGCATGTACTAGGACAATCTTTTCATTATAAAGGATAGACCTTACAGCAGGACAACCTTATGGCAATCCATGTAATCTAAAATATTTTATTTTTAGATCTAAAATTATTTTAAATCTATTAAATTATAAATAAAATTAAGTTAAATCTAATAAAATTATGATTAGAGTCAGATCATCACAAACTAGAACAACCTTTTCACTGTAAGGGATAAACATTACAGCAGGACAACCTTATGACAGTTTGCAAGATCTAGATTTTTAAATTTAGATTTAATAATTAGATTATAAATTAGATCTAATCTAATAAATAATCTAAACATGCATAAAAATTTTGTAATAAGAACCTAGGCTCTGATATCAATTGAAGGAACCAGATTTAGGATTTCATGGATAGATCTTGAGACTTTTCAGGATCAGACAGTGAAAGATTTAAATAGATCAAATATTTATTTAAATAAATATGTAAATACCTAAATCTTAGATCTATTACATGATCAAGGTATGATATTAAATTAGAAATTAAAAATATAAAGAAGAAGGAAAGATTGATCACAGCAATCTAGATCTACACTACATCTAATGCAGGTATGAAATCAATAGATTAGATCTATTACCTATGCAAGTTAGATATTCTAACTTGCTAATCCAAGCTTGAGAATGAAGCACGAGTTGCATATGCATCCGATCTCTAGAAGTCGTTCACACGAGCCTACAAACTCTGATCTGAAGTTCGATGCAGAAAATCAGCACAGAATGCTAGTATGAGAAAGAAGAGGAGAGTTTTCTGATCTAAGACTCTCTCAGAAAAAAAACTCAAAAGAAGGAGGAGAGATGAAGAATAAAATAGCCTTAGAAGAAGATCCTCTTCTTCTTCTCTTTTCTCTCACCTAGTTTGGTGCCTATGGAACGCCCACGCTAAGGACCCTCTTCCTCTAATTTTTGCACACCCCAAACCTCTCCCAAATTTTTATATTTTATAAAAAAATCAGACCAAAATTCATCCAAAATTTATAGAAAAAGAAAAGTCCTTGTCTAGGTCAAAAACTAGATAAGGCGGGACTAGATTTGGCAAGTGGTTGGGGCGCCCAACTCTTGGGTGCCCCTCTGATTTTTTCGTGAATCCAGTAAGGAAGAACATAGAAAATTCTCCTTTTTCACCATGGAAATAGTGGAGAAAAAATAGGAGAGAGGGCGGCACACAAGAGAGAGAAGCTTTGGTCAACAAGGATTCTATCTTATAGAATCCTAAAGCAAAACTCACTCCCCTTTTGACTTGGTCTTCCAACAAGGTCTTTTAACCAAATAAAATCAACAGTAAACCAACTCAATTAAATATGATCCTAACCTATTTAAAAAATTAATTAAGTTAGATTTAATTTTGATTTAATTTTCTAATCAAATTAAAAAATTGGGTTGAACTGAGTCCTAGTTAGATTAGGACTAGTTCTTCATTGTACTTGGCTTATCCAATAAGTCAATTGGACTTAATCCAATCAAGTCCAAACCAAATATAATTAAATCATATTTAATTAAACTTAATCTCAACCCTCTGACTTAATCAAATTAAGCTAATTAGTAATCTAATTGCTAATTGATCCTCCTGTAATACTTGCACTAGGTTAAACATCAATCGTATTGATTGTTTAACCCTAGAATGATTCTTAATCATTGATCAACTATCTGATCAGATCGTGTGCTCTAATGTGTATGACCTCATAGGTCTGAACCTAAGCTGGTAGCATAGAAATAGATTTTTATACCAGTCAAAGTGACCATCTAGTAATGGTATCCGATAGCCGAATAGGTCGAATGTGTAGAACAACATGTTTAGAACCCATGCGGATATAGTTTCCATATAATTCATCCCCTTGATCAAAATGCTCGTAGGACACCTCAGAGTTCAACTGTCAACTCTAATCAGGTTGTCCACATTATATTTCAAAATATCAAATCCATCTGATGGATTATCCTGGCCAAGGTTTTGCTATATTGAAATACAGTGACACATTCTTCTCCAACTCTTGGAGTGGTCAATCTCATCTTTATCACACTCTAACTTCGTAAGGTACTTGACTGTGCCCAGAATCCTTCCGTTACTGAATTAGAAATTTAGTTAGTCTGGTACCAAAGCATAGTGAGTTGCTTGTAGGTCACTGAGATGATCTCAGGTCAAAGGAACACTTATACCTATATCCCATCAGAGACATTCTCGATAATAGAATGCTCTGGAGTTGGTCATGTTCAATGATGATGTACCTATACATCTCACCTATATTCCATACCAGTGTCTTCATACTCTTTGGTTAAGAGGACAACCAACCTTTATGACATACAGCAACCTATGCTCGATAGATGCTGTCGTCCTTATTAACAGCCTATCATTTGGTTCTGAACAAATTTAAGGACTAATCGATAAATCCTTTCTTTATCGAAGGTAAATAGTCCTAAGGACTTCATCAAAATAATGGAGTTCATTAGAAGATGAATACTTATGTTGAAAAATATCAAAAATATATTTTATTTATTAATGAATCATTTATAAATATAAAGTAGCTCAACCATCAATAAGCTGACGATTGGCTTTGGGACACATTTTCCAACAAATGCTACCTTGAGTAATTTTATGCAAACCACGGGCCAACTCTTAAATGCTAACACCCAGGCCATAGCCCATCCAAAAATGCAGGTAGGTCAACTAGCCTCTACCATGAATGAGTGAGAATGAGGTAGGCTGCCTAGCCAACCTAAGCCCAACCCAAGAAACCAAAATGGTCCATGACCCCAACATGAAAATCAAGTCAATCATGTGAATGCCATTCATACTTTAAGTTCGGGGAAACAAGTGGATAACAAGGTAGGTACATCTGACAATAGAGAGGACTCATCTGCCAAACAACTTTACGAACAACCTACCTTACAAACTCAAGCTCCTGAAACTAATAGTACATCTAGCCCTGTACCCACAACTCCTAGAGCTCCTTTTCCAAATTGACTAAGGTCTAAAAAATAATCAAAATATTTGGATAAAATGTTAGAGGTGTTTAAATAAGTCTAGATAAATATCCCTCTACTAGAAATGATCCAGTAAGTACCGATCTATGCTAAATTTTTAAAAGACCTTTGCACCAAGAAGAAAACCACCAATGTACCCAAGAGAGCATTCTTAGCCGCAAGTATGAGCTCTTACTTGTCAAGTCATGTGCTAATAAAATATAAAGATTCAGGATCTCCGACAATTTCATGTGTTATTGGAGAAACCAACATTAAGATGGCCTTGCTAGACTTAGGGACTAGTGTAAATATTTTATCCTATTCAGTCTACGAGCAATTAGGATTGAAAAAACTTCAGCCAGTAGGATCACATTACAATTGGCAGACCGATCTTTTAGGATCCCCAAGGGAATGATTGAAGATGTTTTAATCAAGGTTGACAATTTTATCTTTCTTGTAGACTTCATCATTTTACAGATCGAACCAGTTTCAAATCCCAAGGGTCATGTCCCAGTTATTTTAGAAAGACCTTTTCTAGCAACCGCTAATGCTAAAATCAACTATAGAAATGGACTTATGAAGCTATCTATTGGGATTATGACCATTGAGTTAAATATATTTAATCTAAAATACGAATCCACCCAACATGCTAATGTAAATGTAATCCAAGATGAAATTTATGAATCCATTGACATTAGCGATGAAGAAATCGATTTGGAGTCAAGAATTTGGCTAAACCATGAACATGAAGACATCGATGAAATACCTGTTGACCATAGAACTAGCCAAAGATGGAAGCCTCCCGCTGAACCACTCATGAAAATGGATAAACTATCATCCAAGCCATCAATAGAAGAGGCACCCAAATTAAAATTAAAACCCCACCCCAAGCACCTCAAGTATGCATACTTAGGTCCAGCAGAAACCTTGCCTATAATTATTGCATCAGACCAAAATCATGAACAAGAGGAGTTATTAGTAGTCCTGAGAAAGAACCAAGAAGCAATAGGCTGGACCATGGCTGATATTAAGGGAATAAGCCCCTCCATAGTTCAACATAGGATACACCTAGAAGAAGAGGCTAAACCAACTAGAGATGCTCAGAGAAGACTCAATCCAGCTATGAAAGATGTAGTCAAGAAAGAGATTTTAAAGTTACTTGATAATGAAATAATTTATCCCATCTCAGATAGTTCTTGGGTAAGTCCGATTCAAGTGATACCCAAAAAGTTTGGGATAACAGTGGTCCAGGATAAGAAAAACGAACTTATCCCAATTAGGATCCAAACAGGATGGAGGGTTTGTATAGATTATAGAAAATTAAATGCGGCAACAAGGAAAGATCAATTTTCTTTGCTGTTTATTGATCAAATATTGAAAAAATTAGTCGGACAAGAGTTTTACTATTTTCTTGATAAAAACTCTGGTTATAACTAGATCCCCATAGCCCCTGAAAACCAAGAAAAGACTATATTCACCTATCCATTCAAAACCTTTGCCTATAAGCGCATGCCCTTTGGGTTATGCAATGCACCAGCAACCTTCCAAAGATGTATGATCAGTATTTTTTCTGATATGGTTGAATGATTTCTCAAAATTTTTATGGATGACTTTTCTATCTTTGGCCCTACCTTCTCCGAATGTTTAGATTATTTGAGACATGTCCTAAAAAGATGTAAGGAGAAGCACTTAGTTCTTAATTGGGAGAAATGCCAATTCATGGTTAGAGAAGGCATAGTTCTTGACCAAGTAGTTTCACAAAAAGGAATTGAAGTAGACAAGGCCAAAGTAGACCTGATTGCGAGTCTTCCACCATCCAAATCTATTAAGAAAATCTATTCATTTTTAGGACATGTTGAATTCTATAGAAGGTTCATAGCCAATTTTAGTAAAGTGGCCCATCCGTTGACCAACTTGTTAGCAAAGGAAATAAAATTCTAGTTTACCCCCGAGTGCCTAGAATCTTTTGAGTTTCTTAAAAAGGCACTTATTTCGGCTCCCATTATTCATCCATCTATCCAGAATGTACCCTTTGAACTCATGTGTGATGCATCTGATCATGCTGTAGGCACAGTTTTAGATCAAAAAATTGATAAGCTGCCTAGAGTTATTTACTATGCCAGTAAAATCTGAAATGATGTGTAGCTTAATTACACTACCACTGACAAAGAGTTCCTAGCCATTGTCTTTGCCCTTGAAAAATTTAGATTCTATTTGGTTGGATCCCACACCATTGTGTATACTGACCACTTAGCCATTAGACATCTTTTAGCAAAGAAAGACGCCAAGGCACGCTTAATTCGATGGATCTTGCTCCTTCAAGAATTTAACTTAGAAATCAAGGACAAGAAAGGAATAGAGAATGCAGTAGCTGATCACTTATCCTAAATCATAGTCACACCATCTAGTGAACCACTTGTTAATTAATTTTTTTCAGATGAACAACTCATGTCTGTGTCCACTGAACCATGGTATGCTGATATTGTCAACTATTTAGCAATTGGTAAAGTTCTTTCCTACTGGACCACTTAGGATAAGCACAAATTCTTCGCCCAAGTGAAGTATTTCATTTGGGATGACCCATACCTATTTAAATAATATCCTAATCAGATCATTAGGAGGTGTCTCGGATAATGAGGTTAGAAGTGTTTTATCTTTTTGTCATGACCAAGCATGTGGTAGTCACTTCGCATCCAAAAAGGCTGTGGCAAAAGTCCTCCAATATGGATTTTATTAGCCTAACTTATTTAGAGATGCACATGAGTATTATAGAAGTTATGCTCGACGTCAACAAATGGGTCAAATCACCAAGAGAATTATGATGCCACATAATCCAATCTTGGTGGTCAAAATTTTTGATGTATGGGGGATTGATTTCATGGGACCATTTCCAAACTCCTTTGAAAATGAATATATTTTAGTAGCCGTCGATTATGTCTCTAAGTGGGTACAAGCTACTTCTTATAGATCAACAGATAGCAAAGTGGTCATTAAATTCCTCAAAGAAAATATTCTCTCCAATTTTGGTACTCCTAGAGCAATCATTAGTGATCGGGAGACACATTTTTGTAACCGATCCTTTGCTGCTTTAAAAAAAAAAATATAATGTCATCCACAAGTTGGCCACACCATATCATCCTCAAACTAGTGGATAAGTAGAAGTATCCAACAAATAAATCAAACAGATCCTAAAAAAAACTATTAATGCTAATAGAAAGGATTGATCCTTGAATCTAGTAGATGCACTCTGGGCATACCACACCATCTTTAAAACCAACCTAGGAATGTCTCCTTATAGGATTGTATTTGAAAAGCCTTGTCACTTGCCTGTTGAGCTAGCGCACAAAGCCATGTAAAAAATCAAGAAATTAAATATGGACTTGGATGCAGTCGGAAACCATAGAATGCTTCAGATTAATAAATTAGAAGAACTTAGAAATGAAGTTTACGAAAATGCCAGGGTGTACAAAGAACGAACAAAAATATTTTATGATTCAGCAATTCTTAGAAAATCTTTTACTCTTGGACAAAAAGTTCTCATGTACAATTCGAGATTACACCTTTTTCCTGGAAAGTTGAGATCTAAATGGGCATGACCTTTCTTAGTTAAAAAAGTCTTTCCGCATGGGGCAGTAGAAATCAAAAACCAAAGCAATGGTATTGTGTTTAAAGTAAACGATCAACGATTAAAACCATTCTTGGAATTATCCACCAAAGTTATTGAGGAAGCCATGGTTCTTTATGAACCAACATATCTCAGTTGATCTATCTAGTCTGATTGAAGACTATAAACTTAATTGTCTTGGGAGGCAATCCAGATCTTTGCATTTTAATTTTTTTTTTTCAATTTATTTAGGTTGTACTTCAGTAAAATCAATATCAAATAAGTAGGACACCTGCTGAACCAAGCACACATCGAATCAGGTTTATTTCTCCCTTTTTACCTATTGGATTTTTATTTTTCTTACCTCATTGAAGTCACTATAGAATAAGTTAGGGGATGAAGGATAAACTTTAAAATTTACTTTGAACCTTTGTACTCACAAATTTATTGATATTCATATACCTGACTATGCATCAGACTTGAGTAACATTAGACATTTTAGTAGCATCTGATGCACACTTTAGATAAGTTGTGGAAGTTTGAGGAAGTGCATGTTGACAAAATTCAATAGAAGGTTGAGTCTAGAATAAAAATTTATTTTTGAGTATTTTTAGCCTTCCTATTAATATATATAAAGAGAGTCGACTTTTTATGGATATAAGTGGTATATGTTGATGCATATAGTTCCTTAAAAAAAAAAGCATTAGTTTTCCACTGAGTAATCGGATCTCATTGCCTAAGTAAGCAATGATATTTGCATAAAAAAGTAGGCAATATTAAAAAAAAAAATCATACAGCCAAGTCCCAACCCATAGCCTATTTGACTAGAGTCAATAAGCCCGAGGGGTGTTTTACACCTAATGCCCTAAGCCAACTGATTTGGATGTCATTGACCTAATGCTCGTTACGAGAGTTAAATAGAAAGCTAAAGTGGTTAAGACATTACACGGACTGTATTTTTAAGAAAAAATAAAGAAATGAACGTGTGAATGCAAAACCACATCCTATCTTAGAGTTAGATGATCCAAGGATAAAAATAGAAATAAGTCAAGAAAAGCTTTTGTAAATTTTATTTTCGTTACTCAACCATTCTATCGAATAGCCTTAATATCCCAATGACATGTTTTGATAATTTTTTAGGTGGATATTATGTACTTTTAAAATTATTAAATAGTCACTCATGTCGAAGAAAGTTAGTATTATATCAATATTTCTTTTACTCGAGGATGAGTAAAATTCAAATTGAAGGGTGTGATGAATATATTAATTATAACATAAAAATATTAAAATCTATATTATTTTATTTTTTTATTTATATTTTATATTTTTTATAATCTTTATAAAAATAATTAATTTTAAAATCTTAATCATAAACCAATTAGAAACGGTCCTTCAACGCATGTAGATAAAGCTTGAGTTCAAATTTGAGCCCGTTCCATGCATGACACACGAAGATACATGGATGCGAAGAAGGGATCCAATGGATAAAAAAAAAAGAAAATAAAAGGAAAGAAAGAAGATGTATTAAAAAAAAAAAAAAAGCTAACAGGATCTTTTTCCGACTTGGTCCATGGTGGACCATTTGATAAGTACAGGGTGATGGCTTCTTCACGTGGGCGTTGGTTTGAAGTTTGGTGGAAACAAGAAATGAAGGCCCAGGGAGCATTTGATTTAAAAGGAAAGCTCACGGAAGTGAGCTGGCTCCGATTTTTCTTTGCTCATGGACGCACGAGCGCAGGCCTTGTGCGACGTAGGAAGTCAACACGGAAAGCAAGCAACGGACGTCCAAGATTTAAAATAATAATAATAATAATAATAATAATAATTTTAAAAATATTTTTAGAGTAAAAATTTGAATTATACTATAACTTTTCCTCTCACTTTATTTTCCATCCTCTTCCGCCCATCGTATCCATTCATTTTCTTTTGCTAACCCATCTCATCCATTCATTTCTTAACCCTTATTTCTTTCATTAGTCTCACATCTAAAATATAAAAAATTCTTCTTCCTCCTGGCGCCTATAAATAAAAGCCCAATACTACTATCATCAATATATCTTTCCACACCACAACTCTTATAGAAACCGTATGACAGACGAAAATACCCATCCATAAAATTTTTATCCATCTTTTTTCTACTTTCTTCCACCCTGCCAACATACAAGAAGGAGAGTTAGCTTAGGAAAGTATGCCAGAGGAAAGTCTATTCTTTTCATTTTCTTTTTTCAGCTCCAAGCCCTATAATAGCTTAGGAGTCAGTTTTCTATTAAATTTTTATTTCAGCAATATAATTTTTTTTTAATTATCGCTTGTGCAATTTAAATTCAGCACATAGGATAGTTTAATTTTCTTATTCTGCTTATTTAAGTTCTACATCTCTTTTATTTTCTGTAATTTAAATTCCAGCAAGTAGTATAGAATTTAATTTTAAATAATTTTTAAGTTTTAATTTAAATCATGTCTAGCTAAGTAATCCTCTGGATTTTGCGATCGAGCTAAAGCACGATTAGAAGTTATTTTTAGGATTTTTCCTTAGCTTTATCTTTTTAGTTCTTCTTCCTTCAAGCTTCTTGTCAAGAGACTTGATGGACTATCATTGGGTTTCAATCCCTTTATAGTTCATGCTTGAGTCAGTGCAAGAAGGATAATAGGTAGAAGACCTAAATTTTTTTAAATCCTTTTTTGCTTTCTTATGAAAAACTTTGATGGATTATTGTTGGGTTAGAGTTCCTTCATAGTCCATACTTCGGTAACACAAGAGAAGTAGTTGAAAGGAGAGTTCTTTAATTAGGGTGAATGCTTGTCCATGCATTACACCACGATCAAAAAAAGCTCTAGATCTTTAAATTATAATTCTTCATAATTAATTTACTGTTTAGTAGTAAGTGCAAACAACCACTTCCAAACTCTTTGATTATTGAGAATAAACCCCGCTCCCACCGAAGTTCAGTCTGATGCTTAGCCTAATACAACTGGTAATCATAGAAGAGCTTCCATCGAAAATTCTCCAGCAGCCAAACTCCTTTCAAACTTCTCCTTTAGTTGGATTCCTCCAGGAGCTGAACTCCTTCTGGACTTCTCCTTCAGTCCAATTACTTCATGAGCCAAACTCCTTCCAGACTTCTCCTTCAGTCGAATTCCTTCAGGAGCCAAACTCCTTCCGAACTTCTCCTTCAGTCCAATTCCTCTAGCAGCCGAACTCCTTCCAGACTTCTACTTCAGTCGAACTCCTTTCAGACTTCTCCTTCAGTCGAATTCCTCCAGGAGCCGAACTCTTTTCGGACTTCTCCTTCAGTCAAATTCCTTCAGTAGCCGAATTTCTTTCGGACTTCTCCTTCAGTCGGATTCCTCCAAGAGCTGAACTCCTTTCAGACTTCTCCTTCAGCCAAACTTCTCCATTAGTCAGACTCCTTCTGGACTTCTCCATCAGTCAAACTCCATCCGAATTCCTCCATAAATTACTTCTAGATTTCTAATATTCCTCTCGGACAATCCCCTCTAGACGTTTTCCCTTTAGGAGTTTGAACTCCTCTGGAATTGACATATGTCAAAGCTTTTCACCAACCAGCACCTGCTTCCTCCGGACTTCGACTATTAAATCTCAACGAACGGATACATCACGACAATGGATACCTCTCTCCGCAACGAACTTCACGTGGCCTCGAGTGGTCCACTATCGGATGGTTACGACTATCATTTATCAGTCTATTACAGGTGACCCCACTATCGGACGATTACGACTATCATTTATCAGTCTACTATAGACGACCCCACTACCTGATGGTTACGACTATTATTATCAGTCTACTATGGGTGACACCTCTCTCCGTAATAAATTCCACATGGCCCCGAGCGGCCCATGACCGGACGGTTATAGTTGTCACTATCAGTCTGCTCCAGACTCAGTCTATAAAAGAGACCCTCCAGATACATTTTCTCTAAGCTCTCTTCTCCTTCCTAGAACTCTACTGAATTCTTTTCTGAGCACTCTATTTCTGTTGGCCAGAAGTGCTGACTTGATCGTTGGAGGATCCTGTCGGAGCCACCACCACCAACTTCGGATGGGACTTTATTTTGTAGGTCATCGACGGTGACCTCTTCTTCCTCAACTCTAGCTCGATCCGACGTCAATCAGATTCTGCACCAATAGGATTGGCTTTAGAGGAAGAGTTCTCTGTTCCTGAGGTATCCTTGTTCTTAAAAGAGTGCTCAGTCGATCCTATGGATTTTCTTCTTCATGGTTCATCTCCATCCTCTCCCTCAATCTCAAGAAATGCTCCCAAAGAAGGTGACTACTCGGAGATCTACCACTTCTTCTGCCAGATCTGAGCCAGATCCATCCGCTCTTGCTTCATCGCTGGTGCTTCAACCTTTCCTTCTACCAGTGGCCATGGTAGATTCGGAATAGTTTAATCTGCTGATGTAGCGGATTTAGGGCCTCACCGAAATGATGTCGGCCATGCGGCAGCCCCCGGTGGTGGTTCCGCTAGGAAACCCACCATTGAGATATCAAAAATCGATCTTAAGGAGAAGCACTTGGGCCAGCATACCCGTTGCCCCTAGGAAGGAAAAACAGAGAGTAGAGGATCCTTATTCGGATCATGATTCTTCTCCGAAAGAGACCTTCTCCATTTGCAGTCAGAAGCCTTCCAAGATCTGCGATCAAGATGACATCCTCGATCAAAAACTATGGAAGATAGATCGATGGGTTGAGGAACTCCACCACGTCGCTTCAGCTTACCATGACGACGTCTACACCGATTCCCCTTTCTCTCTCCAAATTATGCAAGAGCCCGTTCCATCAAACTTCAAGCTCCCCCAATTTGAAAGCTACGATGGAACCTTTGATCTGATTGATCATCTCGAGGCCTTTCGGACCATGATGCTGCTCCATCCTCTCCCTCAATCTCAAGAAATGCCCCCAAAGAAGACGACTACTCGAAGATCTACCGCTTCTACCACTAGATCTGAGCCAGATCCATCCACTTCTGCTCCATCATCGATACTTCAACCTCCTCCTCCACCGACGGTCATGATAGATTTAGAGTAGTTTAACCTACTGATGCAACAGGTCCAAGCCTCACCGAAATGGTGCAAGCCATGCGGTAGCCCTCGGTGGCGGTTCTGCCAGGAAACCGACCATCAGGATGTCAAGAACCGGTCCCAAGGAGGAGCAATTTGGCTAGCATACCCATCGCCCCTGGGAAGGAGAAACAGAGAGCAGAGGATCCTTGTTCACATCATGATTCTTCTTCGAAAGAGACCTTCTCCATCTACAATTGGAAGTCTTTTAAGATCTACGATCGAGATGACGTCGAGCCCATTCTGCCAAACTTCAAGCTCCTCCAATTTGAAAGCTACGATGGAACCTTTGATCCGATTGATTACCTGAAGGCCTTTCGGATCATAATGCTGCTCCATGGCATACTAGATGCCACCATATGCCAAACTTTTCCATCTACCTTAAAAGGAGCAGTAAGAAACTGGTACTCAACACTTAAGTTGGGTACCATCTTTTTCTTCGATCAAATGAGCCATCAATTTGTGGCTCACTTCGTCAGCAGTCGACGTCCGCACCGAGGTTTGGATTTCTTGATGAATATCAAGCAGAAGGAGGGAGAATCTATCCGGGCTTATGTCATCCAATTTAATGTGGCTGCATTAGAGGTCTAAAATCTGGACCAATCTGTTGCAATGGCTGCAGTCAAGGGTGGCCTTTAAAAGAATGATTTGTTGTTCTCCTTAGAGAAGATGAACCCCAGGGACTTTGCTGATCTGCTAGCTCAAGCTGAAGGATATATCCGAGTGGAAGAAGCCTTCAAGTTGAGGGATGAGAAAGCCACAGGAGAGTGGCGGGTGGGCGAGTCTAATAGACCCACCACTGATGGAGGGCCGAATGAAGTTCGACCGCGCTCATGGACTCCCCCGAGCGCAAGCGAGCCTGAACTCCTCCTCGAGCTCGTTGTCAAAGAAGTCCCGACAAAAGGGCGTGAAAAAGTTCTCCCCCCAAAAGGTTCCACAACTATGCCCCCCTTAATGCTCCTAAAACTTAAGTTTTGATGGAAATTAAGAATCAGCTACCAAGACTAGAAGAATTACGATCTCTTCCAAACAAGCGCAATCGAAATAAGTACTATTTATACCATCATGATCACGGCCACGATACTGAAAAATGCATTCAACTCCAAAATGAGATCGAGAAGCTCATCAGGAGAGGCTGGCTGGGTCGATTCCTCAGATGCTGGCCTGAAGCAAGAGAAGATCAACCGAGGGCACTATAGCAGCCAGAACCACCAAGGAGGAAGGAATGACAATGAGATCGGCCGCCTCTCGGCATCATCAAGACTATCTCTAAGGGACTTAGTATTTTGGTTAGCTACCATCTCTCAGTCTCGAAGCCAGGAGAAGTTTTCCCTAAATTGGGAAGGCCCATATGAAATAGAGGAGGTTATCCGATCCGGAGCTTATCGCCTGAAGGAGCTTGGAGGAACAATGCTCCCACGATCTTAGAATTCATAAGCTTGCCCCAAATTGGGAAAATCTTTATGAAATAGAGGAGGTCATCCAGCCCGGAGTTTATCGTCTGAAGGAGCTCAGAGGAACAACGCTCCCACGATCTTGGAATTCAAAAAATCTAAGAATGTACTACCAACAATTTTTCTTCAATAAAACTCGTCCATCTCAACATTATTGTTTCTTGGTGCAAAAACTATATGACGATAGGAAAGAAACAATCAAAAGTGGTCATATTAGGAACAAGAGGAGAACCTCATCCTAGCATGAGCAAGTCAAAGACCTCTGATTATTTAAGACAGGAGAAGGAGAGAGGCCCATTCAACGGTCCGTTTGCACCCCTATTGCTATGATAGGGATAGGAGGAGAACCTCATCCTAACATGAGAAAGTTGAAGGCCTCATTCATTTTAGACGAGGTGAGAAGAGAGGCCCCGACTCGATTGGAGATAAGATCTCTTCCAAGCTTCAGCCTCGGCTGAAGATAAGATCTTCCTCGAGCTTCAACTTCAATAGGAGATAGGATCTCCTTCAATCTTGACTGGAGATAAGATCTCCTCCGGGCTTCAATCTTAATGGAAGATAAGATCTCCCCTAAGCTTCAATATCAATAGGAGATAGGATCTCCTTCAACCTCGGCTGGAGATAAGATCTCTCCTGAGCTTCAACTTCAATAGGAGATAGGATCTTCTTCAACCTCGATTTGAGATAAGATCTCTCCCAAACTTCACTCTCGGTTGGAGATAAGATCTCCCCTGGGCTTTAACCTTGGTTGGAGATAAGATCTCCTCCAAGCTTCAACTTCAATAAGAGATAGGATCTTCTTCAACCTCGATCGGAGATAAGATCTCCTCTGAGCTTCAACGTCAATGAAAGATAAGATCTCCCTCGAGCTTCAACTTCAATAGGAGATAGGATCTCCTTCAACCTCGATCGGAGATAAGATCACCCTCGAGTTTCAACCTCAACATGAGATAAGATCTCTCCTGAGCTTCAACTTCAAAAGAAGATAAGATCTCCTCCGAGCTTCAACTTCAACAGGAGATAGGATCTCTTTCAATCTCGGCTAGAGATAAGATCTCCCCTGGGCTTCAACCTTGGTTGGAGATAAGATCTCCCCCGAGCTTCAACTTCAATAGGAGATAGGATCTTTTTTAACCTTAGCCAGAGATAAGATCTCCCTCGAGCCTCAACCTCAATAGGAGATAAGATCTCCCCCGAGTTTCAACCTCGGCTGGAGATAAAATCTCTCCCGAGCTTCAACTTCAAAAGAAGATAAGATCTCCCTCGAGCTTCAACTTTAAAAGAAGATAAGATCTCTCTCAACCTCTACGGGAGATAAGATATCTTTCGAGCTTCAACTTTAATTGAAGATAAGATCTTCCATGGGCTTCGACTTCAACAGAAGATAAGGTCTCCCTCGAGCTTCATCCTCAATGGGTGCAGAGTCCAGAAAAGAACTTTGGCAGTCATCTTTTTTGTACTCCCTTCTTTCGAATTTCAAACTCAAAAATGGAAGGACTATTATTGAGGATAAACCTCGCTCCCGTCGAAGTCCAGTCTAATTCTTTGCCTAATGTAACTGGTAATCATAGAATTGCTTCGATTGAAAATTCTCCAATAGCCAAACTCCTTTTGAACTTTTCTTCAATCGGATTCCTCTAGGAGCCGAACTCTTTTCGGACTTCTCCTTCAGTCCAATTTCTTAAGAAGCCAAACTCCTTCCGAACTTCTCCTTCAGTCAGATCCCTCTATGAACCAACCTCCTTTCGAACTCCTCCTTCAATCGAATTCTCCAGCAGCCGAACTCCTTTCAAACTTCCCCTTCAGTCGGATTTTTCTAGGAGTCAAACTCCTTCCAGACTTCTCCTTCAGTCGAATTCCTCCAGGAGCCAAACTTCTTCTGGACTTTTCCTTCAGTCTAATTCCTCTAGCAGTTGAACTCCTTTCGGACTTCTCCTTCAACCAAACTCCTTCCAGACTTCTCTTTCAATCGAATTCCTCTAGGAGCTTAACTCCTTTCGAACTTCTCCTTCAATCAAATTTCTCCAGCAACCAAACTTCTTCTGGACTTCTCCTTTAGTCGGATTCCTCCAGAACCCAAACTCCTCCTAGACTTCTCCTTCAGTCGAACTTCTCCACCAGTCAGACTCCTTCTGAACTTCTCCATCAGTCAAACTCCATTCGAATTTCTCCTATGGATTACTTCTAGATTTCAAGTAGTATTCCTCCCAAAAGATCCCCTCTAGACGTATTTTCTTTAGAAGTCCAAACTCCTCTGAAATTGATATATATCAAAACTCTTCACCAACCAATGCCTGCTTCCTCTGAACTTCGACTATTAAATCTTAACGAATAGGCACATCATCACAATGGACACCTCTATCCATAACAAACTCCACGTGGCCCCAAGTGGCCCACTACCAAATGGTTACGACTATCATTTATCAGTCTGCTATAGACGACCCCACTATCAGATGGTTACGACTATCATTTATTAGTCTGCTATAGGCGACTCCACTATCAGATGGTTACGACTGTCATTATCAATCTACTATGGGTGACACCTCTCTCCATAATAAATTTCACATGGCCTCGAGCAGCCTACGATCGGACGGTTATGATTGTCATTATCAGTTTGCTCCAGACTCTATTTATAAAAGAAATCCTCTAGATATATTTTTTCTAAGCTCTCTTCTCCTTTTCAGAACTCTACTAAATTTTTTTCAGAGCACTCCATTTTTGTTGGTAAAAAAAGCTAACTTGATCGTTGGAGGATCCTGCCGGAGCCACCACACCGACTTCAGATGAAACTTTATTTTATAGGTCATCGATGGTGATTTCTTCTTCCTCAACTCCAGCTTGATCTGGCATCAACCAGATTCTGCACCAACAGTTGCCTTAGCAAGGTTAGAACATAATTCAAACATAATTTCTGATGGGATAAATCCATACTCGTCAAACGTGTGACTTTGCAGATCATGCGCTTGCGGTTAATTTAAGACACATTAGGCTCGATGTCTAATGAGCTTCAGTGCCGATATGAGAACATCAAGACTGCTCACCAAATATTGGCTCACCTATAAGAGTTGTTTGGTGAAAAGAGTCACGCAACCAAGTATCAAGTCATAAGAAGACTTTTTAAAGCTCAAATGCGTGATGGACAATCGATCCAAGATCATTATTTGATGATGACCAAAGACTTAGAAGAGCTTGATAAGCTAGGTGTCAAGCTAGACAGAGACTTGCAAATTAATGTGATCTTACAGTCCTTGACTGATGCATATGAATAGTTTATCATGAACATTCATATGCATAAGCTACAATGTACCTTAGTGGAATTAATGAATATGCTGGTAACTGCTGAGCTTTCTTCGAAAGGTTCAAAGGGCACAGTACTTATTGTGGAGTGGACTTCCTCTAAGAGAAAGTCTTTTGAACAGAAGAAGAAGTTTGCAAAGAAGTAGAAGATAGATGGAGGAAAGAAGAAGGAAGAGTCGAAAAAGAAGACCGTCGATAAAGAAAAGTATTTTCATTGTAATATGGACGGCCATTGGAAGCAGAACTATCCTTTATACCTAGCTAGCTTGAAAAATAAAAAGGAGGTAGATCCTTCTGGAGGTATGCTCATAATAGAATCTATATTGGAAAATGTATCCTAAAGCCAATCATCTAGGTTATAGATGGTTGAGCTAAATATAATTTATACTTAAATTTTAATTGAATAAAATTATTATTCTAGCAATTTAATCACTTTGTGCATCTTTCTGTAATGAACTTTTTGTGATGAAGTTCTTAGAACTATTTAGACTCGACAAAGAAGGATTTATCATTAGGTCCTTAAACTGATCACGACCAAATGATTTGTTATTACCTAGGACGACAACGTTAATCAAGAGTAGGTCATTGTGTGCCATAAGTATTAGTTGTCCTCTTAACCAAGAAGCATGATGATGCTATTATGGCATGCAGGTGAAATATATGGATATATTTCATTGATCGTGATCCAACTGTGGAGCACTCTTTTGCCAAGATTGCTCACAAAGAATATGGATATATGTGTCCTTTAGACTAAGATCACCATGGTGACTTGTAAGAAACTCACTGTACTTAGGTACCGGACTACCTGAATTTTTAATTCAGTGATAGAAGACTACTAGGTGCAGTCAAGTACTTGGTTTGTTGGTGCATGAGTTAAGATGGGATTGACCCCTCCAAATGTTGGAGCAAGTGCATTACTGTATTTTAATTTAGCAAATCCTTAGTCGAGATAGTCCATATGATGGATGCTGAATTTTGAAATACAATATGGATTAATTTTTAGGATTGGTAGTTAACCCTAGATCATTCTATGAGCATCGTGGTCAAGGAAATGAATTATATGGTAACCATATGCCATAGGTTGGTCGATGTTGTATTACGATATTCGACCTATCCAAATGTCGGGTACCATTGCTAGATGGTCACATTGATTGCTACGTAAAATTAGTTCCTATGCTATCGACTTAGGATTCGAACCTATGGGGTCACACACAATAGGAGTTCCTACCTAATCTAATGGTTGATCAAAAGATTCCATTGGATTGAAACTCCATTATTATTGGAGGATTAATTAGTAATTAGATTACTGATTAGCTCAATTTGACTGAGCTAATCATTTAGGGAGATGGACCCTGATTTGATCGGGGTTGAACTCGATTAATTTTTGATTAGAAATTAACTGATCTGGGTTAAGCCTAATTTGGTTGAGTTTGACCTAGTCTAATTGGTCAAGATAAATTGGTTTGAATGAAACCAATTTGAATAAATTCAAAGTAAGTTTGAATTTAAACATTCCTATCTCCCTGCGCCTTTAACTTTTGACCCATTCTTTGTTCTCCACGCACATTGGGAATGTGTGTGGAATTTCTCCATGCCAAAAAGAAGTTTGCAGCTCCCCTATTCCTACCTTTGACTTGGTCCAAGCATTTGATCAGATCAGATGAGAGCAAGTTGAATTTTGAATTCAATTTGTGTTAGTTAGTTTGAATGAAACTTCCCAACTCCCTCTCATCCTCATCTCCATGCGATTCTCTTTTTGTCGCTAATAAAAAAATGAGATTTTTATGGGCAAAAAGGGACTTGCAAAGTATCTTAGAGGGGTATGCATGAGGTATTGGACGATTTTTGTAAGACAGAAATCAGAGAAGGGCACTACTTTTTGGACGTGAGGTTTTTACCATAGAGAAAAAGGGATCAAGGTTTTAAAGGATGTGTGCTGAATCCTAGAGTGGGGACTCTAGGTTTTGGGTGGAGAGTTTAAGTGCCAAATCTCCACCAACATTCACCACCATCTTGTCTTCCTTCATTGCATCTTTTGACTTTTGGAGCATCCGAAAGATCAGGAGCAGTTCATCAATTGGATCGACAAAGATCAGCTGTCGAAGTCCCTTGAGAGGAGCTAATACTCTGGAGGGGCTGATCAGGACCAGGGGCTTCTTGTGGACTCACCATAGAGCCCGGACACATATGTGGTTGCAGCGCGACATGAGAGCAATTTTTTGGTGGATCCAAACTATGGTGATCATTTACCCTTGCATAAGTACTATATTCTGAACATAGATCGATCAACAAATATGATTTTTTGATCAAAAGTATTTTATTTTTCTAATTCATATTAACATGTCAAAGATCCTGAGTAGGATTTTATGATTAGATCAAAGCATGCATAGAATTAATATAGATCCGCTGCTATATATTTCAAAAATATTTCAAAAAGAATGCTTAGAACCCTGCTAGGTTTCCTTTAGATGGTATCAGAGCAAGAGGTTGCTTGACATATTTTTATGTAAATTAGAAAGATTTAATGTATAACACAATGATCACACGGACTGTAGATTGTCCTACTGTAAGGTTTACCCCTTATAGTGGAGAGGTTGTCCTGGTATATTATGATCTATAACATTGATCATAAAAATTTTAGATATGATCTAATAAATTTTTATGATATGTTATGAATTAGTTTTAATCTAAATTTCATCATGAATTAGAGTTTAGATTAGATCTAAATATTTCATGATTTTATTGTAACGTACATAGGTTTAGATTAAATCTGAACAGAATCTTATGAAGGTTCTGTTCGCTAGTCGAGCCAGTTGTTTCAAGAATCGAGCCAGCTTGACCAGCATGCCAGCCTGAAATGGCTTTGCGACCTTCTGTTTGGATCGGCTTAGTTAGGAACCAGGTTAGCTCGGGTTCTGTTCGGGCTGGCTCGGATGGGATCTAAGCTAGCTCGACAGAATGATGTTCTTCGAGGCTTTTGTTTGAGCCGGCTATCTTAGTTGATGGGCTGACTCGACGTCTGCTCAGGCCAGCTCATATGGGATCCGAGCCAACTTGACTGAGAAGCTGACTGAAGCTATTCAATGGTTATGTTTAAGTATTTTAACCTAGAACTAGTGATGTTTGTGAAATAAGCCGACCCATTTTTGAAATGAGTGATCCATTATCACTCAACTTAATGGGAGGCTATGATCTAGTTATCACCATAACTATTTTTTTTTAAGAATCTAAAAATTTTAGAGAATTTGATTAACTTATTTTAAGAGAAAAGAGAAGATTAACCAGCTAATCATGATCCTCCCACTGACTTCACCAAGTCAAATCAAAGAGAACCTGATTCAAGCCGATATTAGGGGCATCTAAATCAGTCATACTGATTTTCCTAATTGACATGGATGAACTTGATTCACCAAGTGATCTATAGATGTTGGCTAGATAAGTGAGATCAGTGAAAGGGATATACCATTAACTAATCAAAGACCAAATCAGTGTGAGTAACTCTTAATTAAAAAACACTAGTAGAGACTGCCATACTTTCCTTAGATGCCAACTGATTAATTAGTTTTAATTTAATCTACCTAGTAATTTTGGGCTCTACGGTGGAGCCATAAATCAAGTCCATTTGGTTCTTATTAAAGGTATGAACTTGACCAACTACAACTATTGTAATTGAATCTATAGAGTCCTTGATCTAATCTAAATCAACACTTGATTAGATTTGATCAATTACTCTATTTAAGTTCATTCCTTAATCTAATTTTAGGTCTAACCCAATTAATAGACCTAATTCATCTAATCCAATAATCCAAATTTTATACTTTTGTCTTAAGATTTTTAATTCATAATTCTAGGTCTTAATTCATAATCCTTAATTTTTAATTAAATTTTAGACTGATGGATTGGGGTTCGATAATTTAAAAATATTTTTTAAATTTTATAAAATACTTTTATAATCTAGTATTGTCCACTAAATGGATTGACTCATTTCAGAAATAGGTCGACTCATTTCATAAATACATAAAAATAAATCATGAATCTACTTTAGATCTAATCGAAACATATTCATGATTAAAATTAAAATTGAAATAATTTTAATAAGCTTCTTTCACTTTTTATTTTCATGGGATATAATCACAGCGGCACCCCTATCGTCATAGGAGAATCCCATCGAATGAGAGGAGATAGCCTTTAAACCATGCTTTTCTCCTATGGCTGGATGACCATGGCAACCAACCTAATCCAAATACATGCTACTCAAAAATTAAACATATCTAATATGCTAATTTTTATATTTTTTAAAAGTATATATATCACATTAAACTACCTAGAGCTCTGATACCATTGATGGAAAATTGTAGGGTTTCTAGCATTCATTTCGAAAACTTTTTTCAAAAAATAAGTAGCAAAATAAAATGATTAATCTTATTAATCAGATATGCTAGTAATCTAATCATCAAAAACCTACATCTAGAATCATAATATGACATATATGCATGTAAGAAAAAATCTGAAAATAAAAACAATAAGTAGTAAATAGTATTTACTACTACTATCCTACTTGTGTTCAGAACACAATACCTTCATACGGATAGCCCATCACCATAATCAAAACTTAGTCAGAAAGGTTCTCTCATTGTAACGCAGCCACACATAGTGTCTGGCCTCTATGGATCATTCACATGAGGTTCCTAGTCCCGATCGGCTCCACTAGAGTACTAGCTTCTTGTCGGAACTTTTGATGGCTGACATCAATCAATCTCCCTCTTCTAACTTTTTGAATGCTCTAGAAGATCAGTAGAGGTACTAGGAAGGATGAGGAAGCTCTCCTAAAAATTTTGTGAAGTTGTGACACTCACAGCTTACGATCTCTCTTTCCAAACCCTAGGATGAAACTCTAGGGCAGCACTCACCCAAAACCCTATGCTACACTCTTTCTAGAATTTCTCTCTTAGGAAACACTCAATTTTTCTCATGCAGAAAAGGGTGGATCATGTGGAGGACTTCTCTTCATATGTGTCACACACCTTAGAGAAATCCACTTTAATTTTGCTCCAAAAAGCGTTGAGAACACGTGGGGGGATAAGAATAGGGTTGGTTTGTTCACTTGAACTTTAACTCCATTTAAATTCAAATGCCAACCAACTTTAACCTATCCACTTGTGGCATGAGAAATCAAGGCATGAGACCTCTTGTATTGGGATAAACTATCCTCTCTCAGATCGGCGTAGCCACTAGTGATTAGCCAAGCAACAAGAAACAATCTCCTAGGATTAATGTGAAAGCAAAATAATGGATTCAAGAGAAAAGAGAGAAAGAGAGCACAAGAGTTTTTCGAGAGAAAAGAGATTTATTCAATGAATTCAGCATCATATACAACCTTGACCTATTTTCAGAATTTATACTTTATAAAAGGATCAAGTCCCAAGCTCATAGAAAAACTTTTCAAAACCCAAACATCCCACATACACGAAACAAACCTACAAAAACTAAGCCGACCTAGTTTTAGACTGAGCCAGCTAACCTGCGATTGGGTCGGCTCAGTCTAAGATTGAACCAGCTAACCGACGACTGGGTTGGCTTAGTCTGAGCCTAAGCCAACATAGTTGTGTACCATTCCAACAGTCCAAAAATGCTGCTTTCTATCTGAATTTTTTTCTGAGACATAGCCGACCCAGTCCTGAACTGAGCCGACCAAATTTTCAACTTAGCCAGCTCAGTCTCAGGATGAGCCAGCTCAGTTTCTGAACTTTGCTACCCAAGCTGATTTCTCTTTCGGCTTGCTTTCATCTTCTCATGACCTATGTTTTCATGTTCCCAAGACTTGGGATCACCATTTTTAAGCTCACATTCTCCATCTTGGTGCTTCCAAGTCCTTGTGAACTCATCTCTTCTCAGCAAACCCATCCTTACTACACACATCTGAAAGCTGTCTCTGGGAAGTACCTTCATGAGTGCATCAGACTGATTCTTCTTGGTATGGATCTTCATCAATTCAACTTCACCTTCCTCCACCAGCTCTCTGATCTTGTGGTACCTCACATTTATACGCTTTGTGTGCGTATGATAGACTGGGTTCTGTGCCAATAATAGAGTACTCTGACTATCCCTGAACAGTGTAACCTTGCTCTGCTCCACCCCTAACTCAACAACCAATCTCCTAAGCCAAAGGGCTTTCTTTGCAGCCTCTATTATTCCAATATACTCAACCGCTATGGTAGACAAGACCGTAATTTGCTGAAGGATTGATCTCTAAGACACTGATTCACCAAACACGTAGAAGAGGTATCCAGTAGTAGACCTCTTTATATCAAGATCTCCTACATAATTCACATCTACAAACCCTTCCAAAGGACTCGAACCTCCATCTTCAAATTGTCCAGACTATCCACCAAACACCAAACATAATCTCTTGTTTCATGCAGATATCACAATATCCATTTCAATGCTTTCCAATGTTTCTTTTCAGAGTTAGTCATGTATCTACTAACCGTGCTCAGTGCATGTACTATATCTGATCTACAATACACCATAGTGTACATCACAGTACCTATAGCATTCATATAAGGGACTCATTCCATGTATTCTTTCTCCTTTTCTGATGGAAGCTTTGTAACTTGGAGAGAGATATATGGCTCGGTAATGGCGTCTCTACAGGTTTGGCCTTCTCCATCCCAAACCTCTCCAGAACTTTCTGGACATATCTTTCTTGTGACAAATGGAGCACTGCTTTGCACCTATCTCTGTAAATCTTCATTCTAAGAATTTTCTCAGCTGGACCCAGATCCTTCATCTCAAACTCAAATGATAGTACCATTTTCAACCTTTTCATAGCTTCCATGCTTCTACCGACTATAAGCATATCATCTACATATAGTAGAAGGTATAGAACATCGTCCTCATCTATATTCTTGATGTAGACATAGCAATCATGTTCACATCTATTAAAACCCAGGCTCAAAACAAAACTATCAAATCTTTGATACCACTGATGAGGGGACTATTTCAAGCCATATAAAGATCTTCTAAGTAAACACACCTTTTCTTTCTGTCCAGTCTCCAACCATCTGGCTGCTTCATGTAGATCCTTTCCTCCAATGTGCCATGAAGGAAGGCAATCTTCACATCCATCTGTTCCAACTCCATATTGTACTATGCTACCTTTGACAACAAAATCCAAATTGATGTATGACGCACTAAAGGAGAAAAAATTTTTATGTAGTCAATTCCTTCCCTTTGTGAGTATTCCTTTGCTACCAGTCTTGCTTTGAATCTGACTCCACCTTGTTCTGAAGGTGCCTCATTCTTTGTGAACATCCACTTTGAGCCAATAGGTCGAGCACCTTTTGAAAGATCCACCAGCTGCCATATCTGATTCTTTTCAAGTAATTCCATCTCCTCCATCATGGCCTACATCTATGAATCATGATTCTCACTCTCCATAGCCTCTGCATAATTTTCTGGATCACCATTAGTAGTGATGAGTGCATAGGAGATAACATCATCAATGCCATATCTAACTGATCTTCTGATAGTATGCTGGGGTTTGTGCAAAGCCACTCCCATTGATGCATCTCTGTCTGATGTTTGTGGCTGATCGTGCACATCCATCTGAACTGTTAGCACTTCATACTGGTCTTCTATCTGAGTATCTTTTCTCCTACCCAGCTCCACCTTAATAAGAACATTCCTATACATGGATTCAGACTGCATGTCATCTATCTCAAACTAGCCACTACTATTCATCTTTGTCTTCTTAGTTCTATCTATCCTAGACCTCCTCAAGATACTCTTCTCATCAAAGATAACATCCCTGCTAATCACTGACTTTTGTGTCTGAGAGTCCCACAGCAGGTATCTCTTGACTCCTTGTAGATATCCTATGAAGATCATCTTTTGAGATTTCGGATCTAATTTGCTCATCTCGGTTGCCTCCACATGTGCATAGGCCGGAGATCCGAAGATCTTCAGGTAGCCAAGCTCGATCTTCTTTTCACTCCAGACCTCCTTTGGAATGCATCTATTCAGCTTAAGATGTGGGGACCTGTTCACAAGAAAATATGAAAAAGTTAAGGCATCACCCCAAAAGGATTTTGGAAGTGATATCTGCAGCCTCAAACTCTGTGCCTTTTCGATTAATGTTCGATTCATTCTCTCTATGATACCATTCTGCTAGGGAGTCATCTTCACCATGTAATGGCGTTTGATGTCATTTTCCTCACAATACCTCCTGAACTTTAGGCTAGTATACTTTCCTCCATTGTTCGACCTCAGACACTTCACCTGTCTCCCTGACTCCTTCTCTATTTCAACTCTCTAGGCTCTGAACTGGGCAAACACCTCTGATTTTTCTCTAATCAGATAAATCCATACCTTTCTTGAGAAATCATTAATGAAAGTGATAAAATACCTTACCCCATCTCTAGCAGATATAGGAGCTGGTCTCCACACATCCAAGTGCACTAAATCTAGCACTCCTTCACTGCGCTTGGTACTTCTGACAAATTTTATCCTATGCTATTTGCCAAAGATACATGGCTCACATAAATCTATGCCCTCCTTCTTCAAGACTGGGATCATACCTCTTCTGTTAAGTTCAGTGAGCCCACGGTCACTCATATGATCCATCCGATAGTGTCATAACCGATATAAAATCTGCTCCTCCTATGCCGCTACTAGCACCTTTGCACCATCATTCACCACTAAGCCTTCTATTCTATAAAGATTGTTGCTCAATCTTCTACCTCTCATCACCACCAAAGCTTTCTTAGAAATTTTCAGACTTTCACTCCCAGCTTGGCTACTAAAAGTATAACCCTGCTCCTCCAAGTAGCCCAAAGAAATCAAATTCTTTTTCAACTTCGGTACATGCCTAACATTTGATAATATATGAATAATTTCGTCATACATCCTCACCTTGATAGAGCCAACTCCAGCTACGTTGCATGGGTGGTCATCTCCAAGACTAACACTTCCATCATCAATCTTCTGGTAGGTAGCAAACCACTTCCGATGATAAGTATAGTGGTGCAAGCATGCTAAATTCAACATCTACATAGTATCGCACTCTATGGATCCATCTGATACAACTAACAGGTCCTCTCCACTACTCATAGAAGCTGTATCATCTTCCTTATTGATTTTTCCTCTTTTGATCTCAAAAGAGGACAATCTCTCCTCAAGTATCCAGGATGATAATATTTATAATATTTCAATGTCTTCCTCTGATCCCAAGACTTTGACCTGCCCTTGGATTTTTATTGCTTTCTTTTTTGATCTTTTCTATCTTTCATTCACAGCCAAGATCTTAGACTTAGGGTCTCCCTTATAGATCTTCTCCCTTTGCTCATTTGAGCTAAGCACACCAACAACCTCTTCATAGTTTAGGATTTTCTTCTCATAAACTCAAATTGTTATGAGACCATCATACGAACTTGGGAGAGAACATAATAGCAGCAACACCCAATCCTCCTTATCGATCTTCACATCCAAACTCATCACCTAAGAACACACTTGATTGAACCTTTGGATATATGCAACAAGATCTCCGCCTTTGGGCATTCTCAGACTATATAGTTATTTTTTCAACCATAGCTTGTTCATCATGTTCTGCTCCATATATGTGTTCTTCAGTCTCATCCAAAGCCCCTTTGTCGTAGTCTCTATACAAACCTCGGGCAAAATCTGATCGACCAAGCACATCCAAATTGTGCTGAAAGTAATTTTCTCTAACTCTTTCCAATCCTCAGCACTGATCTTTTCTGGCATTTCTCTTGTCAAGACCTTGTAGATCCTTTGCTGAACCAATAAGTTCTTTACCCATTGCTGCCATAGGATAAAGTTTCCCTTGTCATTGAACTTTTTGAGATTCACCTTGAATCCACTCAATCCCATGACTTCAAACAAGTCAAGAATAGATCCCTAACACCCTTCTTCAATCACACACCAGTAACACTACCCTTCAAAGAAGATCTAAATGCCTTAGATCCTTTTTTTTAACCGTCTGTATCACCATCCCTCCGTGTAACCAATCTCCACCTTAATTTAAAGATAAATAACGAAGAAATAAGAAGATTTTGGATAAAATCTAGTGCAACAGATCTTGGATGTAGTAACCCTAGGTGTCTTCCTTCCTTCTATGCAACATCGCTTTAATACCAATTGTTGGGATAAACTATCCTCTCTCAGACTGGCGTGGCTGCTGGTGATTAGTCAAGCAATAAGGAACAATCTTCTAGGATCAATGCAAAAGCAAAATAATGAATTTAAGAGAAAAGAGAGAAAGAGAGCACAAGAGTTTTCCAGGAGAAAAGAGCTTTATTCAATGAATTCAACATCATATACAATCTTAATCTATTTTCAATATTTATACTTTACAAAAGAGTAAAGCCCTAAGCTCATAGAAAAATTCTTCAAAATCTAAACATTCCATGTACACAAAACAAACCCGCAAAAGCTGAGCCAGCCTAGTTTCAAACTAAGCCAGCTAACCTGCGACTGGGTGGACTCGGTCTGAGACTGAGCCAATCCAGTTATGTACCATACCAACAATCCAAAAATGCTGCTTTCTATCTAACTTTTCTTTTGCGATATAGCCAATCCAATCTTGGAATGAGCTGGCCCAGTTTCCAACTTAGCCGGCTTAGTCTTAGGATGAGCTGGCTCAGTTTCTGAACTTTGCTATCCGGGCTGATTTCTCCTTTGGCTTACTCCCATCTTCCTATGACCTATCTTCTCATATTTTCAAGACTTGGGAGCACCACTTTTGAGCTCACATCATGTGCATGGAAAAGTTCATGAGAACTCTAATTCTTATGGAGAAAAGTGGGCGCAAGTCAACAGTGGATGCATGGGAAAGGTCTAGTCAAACTAGAGTTTAAAATCCTTATCCAATTAAGCCCCAACCCAAACTAATTTGGCTAGGCCTAATTAGATCAGAATAAATCTAACTAAATTAGGCTTAAACTAACTCAATTAAATCCTAATCAAATTAGTAATTAATTGAGCCCAAGCCTTGATCAAATCAAGGAGCATTCTTTCTTGACGATTAAGTCATCTCATAACCTAATCTAGTCAAACCCAATTGAATCCAATTCAGTTAGACTTGATCAAAAATTTATCACTCAATCAAATTGAGTTAATTAGTAATCAAATTACTAATTAATCCTTCGATAAACTTAGAGTCCAAATCCAGTGGGTGTCTAAGCAGTAGAGTTCCATCTCTATGAAACTCTTGATCAGAGAGTCCCAAACTAGTGGGACTCTTGATCCCAGTATCCCAAACTAGTAAAACTCATGATCATAGAGTCTAAGACTAGTAGGACTCTTGATCATAGAGTCTCAGATAAGTAGGACTCAAAGTTCTAATATAGTAAGACTCTGATCATAGAGTCCTAGTCCAATGGAACTCTTGATCATAGAGTCGTAGTCCAGTAGGATACTACATTAGCCATTAGATCAGATAGGAATTTTTAATATGTGTGACCCCATATATTTGAACCTAAGCTAGTAGCATAGGAATCAATTTCTATATTGATTGATATAACCATCTAGTAATGGTACCCAACATTCGGATAGAATGAATAGTCATAATTGCAACATTCGAAACCTACTCGAATATGATTATCATATAATTTATTCCTTTGATCTCTATGTTTAGAATGACTCAAAGTTAAATTGCCAACTCTAAAAAGTACATCCATATCATGTCTCAATGCAATCACTCCTATGACTTCTCATAAGGACTATCCTGGCCAAGATTTTGCTAAGTTGAAACACAATTCAACACAACTCCTGAAACCTGAAGTAGTCAATTCCACCTTGATTCATACACCAACTCCTTAAGTTTTTGATTGTGCTAAAAAATCTTCCATTACTGAATTAAAAATTTAGATACTCTGGTATCAAAGCATAGTGAGTTGCATGAAAGTCATCATGGTGATCTTAGGTCGGAGGGATACTTATACCCATATCCCTTTGAAGCAAGTCTTGATAGCAAAAAGCTTTAGAGTTGGTCATGTTCAATATAGATGTACTCTTATATCTCACTTTCATGCCATACCTATGTCTCCATACTCTTTGGTTAAGTGGACAACCAACTCATATGGCATACAATGACTTACACTCGATAAATGTTGTCATCCTTAGTAACAACGTATCATTTGATCATGAATAGATTTAAGGACTAAACGATAAATCCTTCTTTCTCGATTCTAAATAATCCTAAGGACTTCATCATAACATAAGAGTTCCTTAGAAGATGCAAAGAATTTATGATAAAAAAGTTAAAGTAATATTTTATTAATTTAGAATTCATATATAATTAAAAAATAGCTCAACCATCAATAAACTGATGATTGACTTTGGGATATAATTTCCAACAGTAATTACTTAAGTATATGTAGGGTTATCTAGCTTAGAAGTTGTGATCAAGACTGATGGATGGTTTGGTATGTTCAATCTTGAAATTAGTAGTTATTTTTTTGTCTTTCCTGTACTCTGCTTTATGCCTTTGTTTCCTACTATAACCCAAAAAATATATTGGCTCATCTATTGCTTTTTATTATAAAGGACAGTAATTCTTAGAAACTTTTTGTTAGCATTCTGAACTAGATCCATGCGAAGTAGCTTTAGCATCAAGTTTGTCAGGCTTCAAGGCATCTTCAGCTGAACATGAGAAATTTGCTCCCAATTTCTATGGCATTATTCAGCTTTTAGTTATCTCTGTAGTTATTACTATTACATCAGCAACTCCTACAACAGAGTTGTGTTGTAGTAGAACTCATGCTATGAGTGTTTGCAAAGATTTGTCTAACATGGGCCCCTCTTGTTGTGCAATAGGCTACTGATTGGTGTCAGATTAGCAAAATTCTCAGCTTTTACTTTGCTGCATATTGGAAGAATGTTATTCATTACATTTTTATAATCAAACAAATAGGAAATAGGTTTACAAGAAAAATGGGATGATGGGAAAAATAGGTTTTCTTGTTCCCATTCCTTCCACAATCTGTGAAATCATATAAAGCTTGCTATAAAAACAAATGCTGCTCTTCTCTTGGATTGCAAGATTATTTTGCCACACGAAAGCAATGTCTATAGATTAATGTTGGATGTGATGATTATGACTCTCTATTATAGCTTGGATGTGGTCTCTGTAGATCATGAACAATTTAAAAGCAAGATTATAAGGCTTTAAGTTAACTCTTAAGTCTTAAATTAAAAAGAAATGGGCTGGGCTATATTCGAGCTGAACTTTGGATTGTTGGGTATTGTATCTTAAATTCAATCATCTAGATTATAGATGGTTGACCTGAATGTAGTTTGTACTTAAATTTTTAATGAATAAAATTATTATTCTGGCTTTTTCATCACTCTTGTGCATCTTTCTTTAATGAACTCTTTTGTGATGAAGTTCTTAAGACTATTTAGTCTTGACAAAGAAGGATTTATCATTTCATCCTTAAACTTGTTCACGTTCAAATGATACATTATTACCAAGGACAACAACGTTTATCGAGTGTAGGTCATTGCATGCCATATGGGTTGGTTGTCCTCTTAACTAACGAGTATGGAGATATTAGTTTGGCATGCAGGTGAAGTGTAGGGATATATTTCACTGAACATGACCCAGCTATAGAGCTCTCTGCTATCAAGAGTTGCTTGCAAAGGATATGGATATAAGTATCCCTTAGACCTGAGATCATCATAGTGACTTGTAAGCAACTCACTGTAGGGTCGTACTGAACTACCTAAATTTCTAATTCAACGACAAAAGGCTTCTAGGTATCAAGATGGGATTGACCCCTCCAAATGTTGGAGCAATTGCATCACTATATTTCAATTTATCCAAACCTTGATCGGGATAGTCCATATGATGGATATTGAAATTTAAAATACAATGTGGATGATTTTTTCAAGGTTGATAGTCCAACCTTAGGTCATCCTCTGAGTATTAATGTCAAGGAGATGAATTATATGGTAACCATATGCCATAGGTTTTTAGATGTTGCATTATGACTATTCGACCTATTTAGACATCGGTACCATTGCTAGATGGTCACATCGATTGATACAAAAAATTGATTCCTATACTATCAGCATCGATTTTGAACCTATGGGATCATACATAATAGACATTTCTACCTGATATGATGGTTGATCAAGAGTTCCAATGGTCTGAGACTCTATGGTCAAGAGTCCTACTTGATTGGAACTCTATGACTAGGAGTCTCATTAGATTGGGACTCTTCCTTCTCGAGTTTCACTGGATTGAAACTTTGATATTATTGAAAGATTAATTAGCAATTAGATTGTTGATTAGTTTAATTTGATTGAGTGATGAGGATTCGACCAAATTTGATTTGATTGGGTTTGACCTAATTAGATTATGAGATAACCTAATCGCTAAGGAAGATTCGACCCTGATTTGATCAAAACTTGGACATAGTTAATTTCTAATTTGATTAGAATTTAATTAAGCTAGATTAAAGCTAATTTGATTAGGTTTATCCTAGTCGTGGGAACATACCCTCTTCGATTACCGTTTGGTTTAGACTTAATTTTGTAAGACTGTTATTATGTGCCTGCAGCTAGCAGAAATTTGATTTCTATTTCATGCTTAGCACAAGAAGGCTATGTGATTACCTTCTTTAAGGACCATTGTAACATTCTTTATGAAAGAAATAAAATTGCAAATGATTTCCTTATTAATAGTCTTTATCAGCTACATATTGATGTACCTATTCTAACTATCGAGCAAAATGTGAATGCCAAACGACCTAGGGATAGTCCAAACGATAGATATCTATGGCACCTGAGATTAAGTCATATAGCAGAAGATAGAATCAACAAATTAAAGAAAAATGGACTATTGAGTCCATTGACTTCCGAGTCATATCCAACTTGTGAATCCTGCCTTCAAGGCAAAATGACCAAACTCCCTTTTGTTGGACATGGGGAGAGGGCCACAGATCTTCTTGCCCTAGTACATATAGATGTGTGCGGCCCATTTGATGTGCCGACTAGAGGCAATTTTGTCTACTTCATTACCTTTATCGATGATCTGTCTAGGTATGGGTATGTGTATCTTATGAGACATAAGTTTGAAGCTTTTGAAAAGTTCAAAGAATTCAGACATGAAGTGGAAAAACAAACTGAAAAACCCATTAAGGTTCTTCGATCAGATCGAGGAGGTGAATACCTTAGTCGGAAATTTCTAGACTATCTAAAGAAAAATGGCATAGTCTCTCAATGGACTCCACCAGAAACACCTCAACTTAACAAGGTTTCAGAACGGAGAAATGGGACCCTATTAGATATGGTTCAATCCATGATGAGCTTCACAGACCTTCCTGATTTTCTTTGGAGACACTCATTGTTAACTTCAATTTATCTACTGAATAGGGTTTCCTCTAAAATCGTTCCTACCACATCGTATGAGATATGGCATGGTAAGAAACCAAGTCTGAGTCATCTCAGAATTTGGGGTTGTCCGACTCATTTCAAAAGATAACAAGCAGACAAGTTAGAGTTTAGGTCCTTTAGAGCTCGATTCATAGGATATCCTAAAGAGTCATTAGGATACTATTTCTACATTCCAGAAGACCACAATGTGATTGTGAGTCGACATGCCATCTTTCTTGAAAAATAGTTTATTCAAGATAGCGGCATCGGAAGGCAGATCAAGCTTGATGAGAAAGTCTCACAAGTACAACGAGCTAAGGACCAATTGGAACCAAATCAGGTTGAGCCAATAAGAACACTACCTCCTCCACCTCGTAGATCGGAAAGAGTTTTCCATCCCCCTGAGAGATACTTAGGTATTATTTCAGAGGATGTAGAGGAAATGTTCCTCGTAGGCAATGGTGCTCATGGTGATGATCCCAAAATCTACAACGAGGTGATATCAGATATCGACTCCGAGAAATGGCTAGAGGCAATGCAGTCAGAAATTGACTCGATGCACTCAAACCAAGTCTGGACCTTGGTAGATCCACCAGAAGGTATAGTACCTATTGGGTGTAAATGGATCTTCAAGAGAAAGATTGGTGCAGATGGGAATGTGGAGACATTCAAGGCTAGACTAGTGGCAAAAGGTTATAGTCAACGTGAAGGCATTGACTATCAGGATACCTTTTCCCCAGTGGCTATGCTAAAATCCATCCGCACATTGCTTGCCGTTGCAGCCTATTTCGATTACGAAATATGGCAAATGGATGTGAAAATGGCGTTCTTGAACGGATATCTTGAGGAAGATATCTCTATGGAATAGCCACTAGGTTTCACATCCAGTGATACTGATCACAAGGTTTGCAAGCTGCAAAGGTCCATATATGGACTTAAGCAAGCATCTCGGAGCTGGAACACTCGTTTCAATGATGTGATCAAAATATTTGGTTTCATCAAAAATGAAGAGAAATCGTGTGTTTTCAAAAGGATCAGTGGGAGTGCTGTTGTCTTCCTCGTATTGTACGTGGATGACATCCTCTTTATTGGGAATGATATTCTCATGTTAACAACAGTCAAATTATGGTTGTCCAAGGAATTCTCCATGAAAGACCTAGGCAAAACATCCTTTATTCTAGGAATTAAGGTCTATAGGGATAGACTGAATAGGATGCTAGGACTTTCACAGAAGATGTACATAGAGAAAGTACTAAAGAGGTTTAGTATGGAAAACTCTAAGAGGGGATTAATACCCTTCAGACATGGTATTCATCTTTCCAAGAAGATGTGCCCCAGCACACCTGAGAAAATAGAACGCATGAGCAAGATCCCTTATGCTTCTACAATAGGGAGCCTCATGTATGCCATGCTATGTACACGACCTGATATATCCCATGCTGTGAGTGTCACAAGCAGATATCAGTCAAATCCAGGTGAAGAACACTGGACTTCTGTGAAATGTATCCTTAAGTACTTAAGAAGAACTAAGGATATGATGTTGGTCTTTGGTAATGGAGAACTCAAAGTCCAGGGATACATAGACTCGGATTTCATGTCCGATATAGATGATCGAAAGTCGACATCTGGGAGTCTGTTTGTGTGCAATGGTGGTGCTATCAACTGGAAGAGTTCCAAGCAAACGGTGATAGCAGATTCCACCATGGAAGTAGAATATATCACTGCTTTAGAGGCTGCGAAGGAAGCATTCTGGTATAAGAAGTTTGCTACAGAAATTGGAGTAATGCCATCAGATGCCATTCCTCTATACTGCGATAATAATGGCGCCATAGCCCTTGCTAAGGAGCCAAGGTCTCACCAGAAATCCAAGCATATTGAGCGGCGAAACCACCTCATCCGCGATTACCTTGAGAAGGGTTACGTCGAGGTCAAGAGAGTCAACTCCACAGACAATATGGTAGACCCACTTACAAAATCGTTGGGCCAGCAGAAGATCGAAGTCCACCTTGAGAAGATGGGACTCAGACTTGTAGCCAATTGGTTTTAGGATAAGTGGGAGATTGTTAGATATATGTGCCCTAGAAGCCAGAATTGACTGATACTTGTAATACACTTGTAGGGGTAAAATTATAATTTTGACTATAATAAATAAAATAGATTATTTTCTATCACATATATGTATTTAGTATCTGTGATACATCCTTTGAGTTAATGGTAATGATAATTCATATTTTCAAGAGTTGAAAATTTAAGACATGAATAATCATTGTTAACTCATAAAATGCTCCCGACCATAGGATCATCACGAGGATGGTGATTGATCCGGAAGATTGGTGTACAATCGTTTCTCTTTAGTAGATGAGTCTTGAGTCTACGATGTGGAGACACTGAAGTGAGAGTACAGGTACTCATTAGAGAACGAGGGCACTGAGCGTGACCACCTCGAGTAGTCATTAGGGAGTCTACCTTCTCGTCAATGACTGACTCGATGCTATAGTAGTGTGTCTAGTTCCTTGACCTGAGGTGCATCGATAGTTCACCTTGAGGGTGTTATAGTTTGACTACACCATTACTCGGTCTCCTAGCCATTCGGAATCCTGAGGTGTATGTTGGCTATAGCATGTTCATTGTAGGAATTGGATTGCATCAAGATGGAATCTATCTATCTCGGTGGTAGAAGAGCTACCCTATGATGATCATGAGAATCAAGTCCAGAAGTCATGGCCATGGTAGAGTGAAATAATAGAAAGAGTTTCTATTTAGATTTTCACATCGGACTTGAATCGAATGATTACATCATATGACAGAAACTAGGGTTTGACGAGTTCACCTTAACCCTAATCTGATCGGAGGCTCAAGATAGAAGAACTTAATCACACAGGTAGCTGCACCAAGAGGTTCACATTCAGCTCTGATGGGTTGCCACCATATACTGCTAGGTGTCACAGATGGATTTTGGGAGCAATTAGAATGATTTAGATGATCGATCATTCTAGCTATTCTAATCAGAAGAGTTCTGATCCATCGAAAGGAGTTTCGATGATGTTGATGATAGAGATCATGACATATCCCATTACCATATAGAACTGAACCTAACTGGGTCATACAAACAAGGGTTTGAATCTGGTGATCATCAATTGAACTGGTCTAGTTCAATTGATCTGAATGAGATTCAATTAGGTTCAAGGAAATCGTGCTAGCACTCGATTGAACCTAACGTTCTTCTTTTACTATCATAAATAAGTTGTCCTGCCTGAGCCAAAGGAGTTTGTGCTCAATCAGAGGCCTTCATATGGTCTGACTGGAGGTTGTCCAAGTCAGAAAAGGTTGTCTTATTTTGTAAGACATTACCTGCCATTTTTGGTCACCTGCCATTTCTTGTTCTTTGACTTTGGTCAAAAGTCTACCTTTGACTGTCAAATATTGACCATTGATACTTTGACTTTTGACCATATGTCATGCACCTATTGGAGAGCTGGTGGAGGCTTGTCCCCCTACTAGAACCTGGCAAGGAGGAGAGTGCATGCCACCCTAGGCGTGTGCCCAAGTTGGAGGCGCCTAGGAGTCCTTGTTGGACAAGGACTCCATCTCCTTTTTGGATTCCAATTAGAGTTCTCCTAAGAACCAACTTTGACTGATCTTAGATGCCCTCTAAGGAGGAATCTAGGGGACTCTATTCCCATCAATCAGATTTAGATTTGATTTCACAAAGAGTTGTGATTGGTTGGGAAGAAGAGGAGTTGGATCACGCTTAGTCTATAAATAAGACCCTGCGCCCAACCCAGATGGTGGTTGGAAGTGATTGAAAGGAATCATAATTCCCCACACCCAAGGCTACCTCTCCCCTCTTCCTCCATGCCAAACCACCTTCTCCCCTTCCTCTCCACATCCAAAAGGAGTTTTGGACTTTTGGTTGGTGCGATCCAGATCAAAGAAAGGCGACTGAAAGCTAGAAGGTTGCGCTGCTGCAAAGGACGACTGCTGATCTTCAAAAGGAGTTTTGAAGATCCTCTAGATCAGATCTAGATCTAATTTTTGGAGGCATGATAGAGAAGAAGAGGATCTCTAGATCTAGCCTAAGTGGATACCGATAGAGGCCAGACACTTGCATGGCTAGATCCAGAACCTTCCACTGCATACAGGATCATCAATGGGTAATAGAATTATTCATATCAGGTAAATTAAATTTGATTTAATTTAGTCTTATTTTATTTTATTTATTAAAATAATAAGAATCAGATCTAAAACATCATCAAAGAAAATTTTTTTTGAAATATATCTCTTGATCTTATCAGATCTGAACGAACCTGGATCGAGAAATCAGGATTTTTCCTTCAAGAAAGGGATTCCTGCGCCAACATTTCTCAGATGCCATACTTTTTCTGTGTTTCTCTCTTTGGTCGTTGATTTAAAAAGGGGTTTGAGAGTGGGTATATGGTAGAGGAGAGTCCCTCTATCTGTGAAAATTTATTTCATGAAAAGAATCCAAAGAGGGAGAGCATGAGAGCATTTTCGGGCATCATGGTTTTTGGGTGTGGGTTGTCCTAGGGTTTCGACCTAGGGTTCGGGTGTAGAGTTCAAGTGCTATGAGCATTGGATCTCTGCCAGATTTTACACACCACCTCGTCATCCTCCATTCTTCATCTTCTGACCTTCTGGAGCATCTAGGAGATCAGGAGAAGGTGGTTGATAGTGATCGACTGCGATCGACTGTCAAAAGCTCCGGTAAGGAGCTAGCACTCCGATGGAGCTGGTCGGGACTAGGAGCTCCATGTGGACTATTCATAGAGGCCGAATGATCATGCGGTTGCATCATGATGTGAGGATCCTCTTCTCAGTATTTTTAGATTGAGGAGTTTGACTACTTGTGCTCAGGTATCGTATTTTGAACATGAATATTTGGTCGGTAAATAAGATTTACCGATCAGTGCTACCATTATTTTTGATATATATATATACATGTCTAGATTCTAGTATAGAAATTTATGATTAGATCATAGCATTTATAAATTAATACTAGATTATTTTTTTTGCTGCATTTTAAATTTGAAAAAGTTTCAAAAAATATGCCTAAAACCTACACTGTTTCCTTCAGTGGTATCAGAGTACTAGGTCATGTGACATGTTTTATATGTTAATTAGAAATATGAATACTTGCATATTTGATATATATTTTATCTAGATAACTTAGTAATCAAGAATGAATGAGCCACGAAGCCATCCGATCATAAGAGATAAACATGGTTTAAAGGCCATCTCCTTCCATTCGATGGGGATCTCTTGTGGCAATAGGGGTACCACCATGAACTCATTCATTAAGATGAATAGTGAAAGAATTTTTTTATTAAAATTATTTCAATTTAAAAGTTAAACATGAATAAGATTAGATTAGATCTAAAAAGTAAATTCATGGTTTAATTTTTATTATGTTTGATTTTTTGTTTAAAACTAGCAATAGGTTGCTGTTTATAAAATGAGCCGATCCATTTCTAAAATAAGTCGACACATTTTGAAATAGAAAATAAAAAATTATCAAAATATTTTATATATTTAAAAATTATTTTTGAAACATCGAATCCTAATCCATTTGCTCAAAAATTTAATTAAAAAATTAAGTGTTGTCTTGTAGGATCTAGAATTATGAATTAAAGATCTTATGATAAAAGATAAACTGTGGGTTAAAGGATTAGATGAATTAAGTCTATTAATTGAGTTAGACCTATGGTTAGTTAAAGAATGGACTTAACTAGAATAATTAATCAAATCTAATCAAGTGTTGATTTAGATTAGATCAAGAACACTCTGGATTCAACTTCAGTAGTTATAGTTGGTCAAGTCTACGTCTTTAATAAAAACCAAGATGGACTTGATTCATGGCTAAGTGGTCGAGCTTGAAATTACTAGGTCGGTTAGATTGTATCTAATTAACTAGTTAGTATCTAAGGTAAGTTTGACAGTCTAGACTTGTGGTTTTTAATTGGAAGCTACTCGCACTGATTTGATATTTGATAAGTTAATGGCATCTCTTCCACTGTTCTCACTTATCTGGCCAACATGGTCAATTAGAATTTGATTAGATCATTTGATGATTCGAGTTGACCCATATCAATTAGAAATTAGTTTGATTGATTTCAATCAGTAAGACTGAATTAGGTGCCCATGGACCATAATTGATCCTAGTCCTCATCTATTGACTTGGTGAAGTCAGTGGAAGGATTTGACTTGATGAAGTTAGTGAAAGTAATTAGGTCTGTATCTTCTCTATCCTAAAATCACATGTAACCTTAATCTTCTAAATTATTAGATCCTTAAAATAATAAAGTTATGGGGATAACTGAGTCATAGTCTCCTATTAAGGTCAATGGTAATGAGTTTAATTTTTTAGGTGGGCATTGGAGGTGCCTTACACCTGGTGTTCATCTAGATGTTGAAATTACTATCCATTAAATAATGATTAGGTCATACTCTTTGAATCTCGATTAGGTTGGCTAGAGCTTTTCTCGAGCTTGGTTATCATTCGTTTGATACACTGAACTCAGTCATGTTAATGGTTGGACCTAGTCAGACTTTTCAGTGGAGGCCATAGCCCACTGAATTAGCTTTTAGGATAAAATCAAATTACAAAAAATTATTTGGAGAAATAATTGACTGTGAACCTATCTGTAGATGCACACGGGTTGGCCAGAGCTTTTCTTGGGCTCGTTTGTAGTCTATGTAGATTCTAGTATCCACTAAAGAGTTAGTGTAATTTCTCAAATTGGAGGTAGAGGCTACCAATTCATAAAAATAGTGGAAGAATCTTTAGATTAAAGTTCAAATCTTTAGAATTAAATAATTCAAGTACTAATATGGTCTTGTATTTTTCTTTCAATTAAATAAAATGGCTAGTGTAAGTTCGCTCAGTTTACTATTGGATAGTGACAAGCTAATAGGACCTAATTTCAAGAAGTCTAGTGTTGACCCTAATCAAGCAAACTCGAAGTGGAATTATCCTCTGAACCCTAATAGGCTGAATAGGAGAAAGTAGCAAGGAGTTACTGGGCAAGGCTCTTATATGATAATACTTTATAATTTTTCTATTTGCGATATATCTACCTGGGTATTAGATACCGAAAGTTCAGTTCATATATATAATTCATTGCATAGACTTCAAGTTGGTAGAAAGTTTGAGAACAATGATAGATTCCTTAATGTTGGGGATGGAAGGATGTTCCAATCCTAGCATTGAAAACTCTTGAGCTTATTTTTAAAATAAATAATATTATTTTAAGTGATTGTTACTATTGTCCATCTTTTATGATGAACATAATATCTATAGGGCTTTTGACCCAAGATGATTATTATTTATCAATAAAAAAAATATTATGATGTTATTATGAATGATGTTACAATAATGTAAGAATAATTAAGAAATAAAATTTATATTTTATCATAGTCTATTAGTGTAATATACACATCAAATAAATAATCAAAACTAGATAATATCATTGATGCCTATCTTTGGCATTGTTGGCTTGGTCATATAAACAAGAATATGATCAACAGGTTAGTCAAGGAGTGTTTTTTTGACATCGATGATTGTGAATCATTGACTACCTATGAGTCCTATCTTCTTGGTAAGATGATCAAATCACCTTTTACTGAAAAGGATGAATGGGCCATTGAACTTCTAGGTCTAGTACATACTGATGTATATGGACCTATGAACACACATGCTAGAGATGGATATTACTACTTCATTATATTTACTAATGATCTATCTAGATATGGGTATGTCTATCTTATGAAGAGTAAATTCAATTCATTTGAAATGTTCAAATGATATCACAATAAGATAGAAAAATAACTTGGAAAAAGTATTAAAACTCTTCGATCAGACCAAGGAGGTGAATACCTTTTCAATACATTTTTGACATATCTTAGAGAGAATGAGATTCTCCTATAATAAACTCCTCCTGGAATACCACAGCATAATAGTGTGTCTGAAAGAAGGAATCAAATCCTATTAAACATGGTTCGATCCATGATGGGATTTGCCAGTCTGTCAATTTTTTTTTGGGGTTATGCACTTGAGACTACTTATTATATTTTGAATAATGTTCCGAGTAAGTCTATTGCAAAAACTCTATATGAGATATGGACTAGAAGTAGGCCAACACTTTTTCACCTTAGGGTTTGGGGATGTCTGGTTTATGTCAAACATTTGCAAGTATAAACCCTTGGTTCTAAATTTGATAAATGCTTATTTATAGGGTACCCTAAGAAAACTAGGGGATATTACCTCTACCTTGCTAAAGAGCAAAAGATGTTCATCGACAATAGGGCAATCTTTTTGGAAAAGAAGTTCCTTAGGAAAGTGTTGGTGATAAATCCGCTCCTACCGATGTTCAACAAGATGCCCAACCTTGGGGTGATCCTATCTGAGAGTTGTGACTATGATCAAACTTCAACCAGTATGAATTCTGACTTTAATTCACTCTGGAACGGTCGACCTCCAACTCATGCATGCTGGATGATCTTCATAGCTTTGATTATCAGATCTTTTAGATAATCGCAAAACTTGAAGGGCATCTCGGATCACATTCGGATAAACTTGAATAGTGAAGATAATCACCTAAGCAATTAGTTAAGTATTTGGCCAAGTTTTCGATCCCTACGTAGTCCAGCCTGGCCGACCTCGAAGCTGGCCAAGCTCCTTTTCAATCGGATCTCCATCGAGCCGAATCTCACCATTATGGTTGGATCTGACATCAAGAGTCCTGGACCAGCAGAGCTTCTCCTCGGATGAATTTCTATACCTTGCTGTAAGTAGCAGATCTTGACATTTCTATGCCAAGAACCTTGGGTGTGCAGGCCAAAGTAAATCCAAACTTCAACCCTACAGAGCCTGACCACAATCCTAAATCAACGAATCCACCTCCCTTTCAACCCTCCACCCAAAATAATTATCCGCTCATGGACAACCTTGAAGATAGCTGAACTTCAAAGGAGCAGTTAAGGCTCATCAGAGCATTTTGAGTGTGTCTGCCTATCCTGGCTATCAGCCAGCCCTTGATTGCTATTAATCCAGACAAGCACCCTCTGTCCACCAAACAAACTTCTTCCAGTTACCAAGTGGACTCCTTCCAGTTGAACTCCTTTCATTTGAAGCCCCCTTTTGGTGGCTGAGATAACTACCTTACATTCTGAGCATCGATTGAGCAGACTTAGATAGCAGAAGGACCTCATCATCTACACAAGTTCGACTCCCAACATAGCGAATGTCTACCAACCTACGGATGCCTCAAAAATGGCCAAACATCATCAGAACTACTAGGGTGTAGAGCTCTAAATAGTTGTCTCCTAAGCATAATAGTTATGACCAAACTATGGCTATTAATCTCCAACGGACTGGCAAGTCATGATAACGAATACCATCCTTTATAACAAACTTCATGTGGCCCTGAACGGCTCACTAACAGACAGTTATGGTTGTCACCATTAGTTTGTTACAAGCTCTGCCTACAAAAAAGATTCTCTAGATATGTTTTCTCTCTAAGCTCTCTTCGCCTTCTTAAAACTCTGTAAAAATTCTCCTGAGTGCTCCATTTCTGTTGATCAGAGAGTTGATTTAACCATCGAAGGATCCTATCGGAGCCATCCCCACCTTCGATTCAGACTTGTTTCGTAGGTCCCGATGGTGACCTTATCTTTTTCAACTCCAGCTCTTTCTGACATCTATGGTTTTCTGCACCAACAAAATTAGCGCTAGAGGAAGGACACTTTGAGCCCTTATTCTAAAAAGAGCATTCAGTTGACTTCCACCCCTTCTTCAATTCTTTTCTTTCAATCCACTCGACAAGATGCCTTCCAAGAGAGCTTCAATTCGGAGAGCTACTACCTCTACAGTGAGATTCTAGCCAGACCTACCTGCTCCAACCACATCTTCAGCACCTCAAGCTCCACCACCGATGGCTGCAATGGACATAAAGTAGTTCAACCTACTGATCTAGTAGGTTAAGGACCTCACTGAAGCGGTGCAAGCCATACAACAACCTTTGGCACCTGTGCAGCCAGAAAAACCTTTGCGAGAGTACTAGGACCTGGTGTAGGGTGGCTCCTGTTAGATGTGTGCCCTAGAAGCCAGATTGGCTGACACTTGTAATACACTTCTAAAGATAATTTTATAATTTTGAATATAAATTAATAAAAAAAATATTTTTTATCATAGTGTGTATTTAAAGTATCTGTGATACATCCTTTGAGTTAATGATAATGATAATTTATATTTTCAATAGTTAAAAATTTAAGACATGAATTTTCATGGTTAACTCATAAACTTCTCTCAACCGTAGGATCATCTGAGGATGGTGATCAATCCGAAAGGTTGGTATACGATCACTTTCTTAAGATGGATGTATCTTGAGTCTACGATGTGGAGACACTAGAGCGAGAGTATAAGTACTCATTAGAGAATGAGGGCACTGGGCGTGATCACCTCGAGCAGTCATAAGGAAGTCTACCTTCTTGTCGATGACTGACTCGATGCTGCAGTGGTATGTCTAGTACTTTAACTTGAGGTGCATTGGTAGTTTACTTTGAGGGTGTTATAGTTTGACTATACCATAATTTGATCTCCTAGTCATTCAAAAATCTAAGATGTACATTGGCTATAGCATGTTCATTGTAGGAATTGGATTGCACCAATGGGAGATCTATCTGCCTCGATAGAAGAGGAGTAGCCCTATGATAATCATGAGATTGAGTCTTTAAGCCCATGGCCATAGCAGAGTGAAGATGATAGAAAGTGTTTCTATTAGGGTTTCACATCAAACTCAAATTGAATGATTAATTCATATGATGGATGTTGAGTTTGACGAGTTCACCTTAACCCTAATCCTGTCGGGGCTCAAGATAGAAGAACCCAATCACACAGATAACTGAATTAAGAGGTTCACTTTCAATTTTGATGGATTGCCACCATATACTGCTAGATGTTACTGATGGATTTTGAGAGTAATTAGAATGATTTTGATGATCGATCATTCTAATTATATGAAATAGAAAAGTTCTAGTCAATCGAAAGATGTTTCGATGATGTCGATGATAAAGATCACGACATGTCTCATTACCATATGAAACTGAATCTAATTGGATCACACAATCAAGGGTTTGGGTCTAGATGTCATCAATTGAGCTAACCCAATTTGATTAATTTGAATTAGATCCAATCAAGTTTAAGGTAATCATGCTAGCACATGATTGAGCCTAGCTTTCTTCTTCTATAATCTTTCTGATTCATCACTATCGAGTCAAATTTGATTTGACTCATTTCTATATCCTGAATAGGTTTATTTTCACCTGACTAGAACCAATATAGGTTTGATTAATTATAGAAATTAAATCCATTCCTAGTGCAATTAGACTAGGGTCAAAAGTTGACCTATTTGAGAGAATTGAGGGTCACCTAATCAGATGCTTCTAGAAAATTTTTTAGAAATCATTTTGATCTAATTTTTGGATATGTGGTAGTGTTTGAGATATGCTATGGGTGTGACAAATTTCATGATTTATGGTGATGGTTTGACTGGGTTTTGATAGAGTTTGATTTGAATCAAACTCTTAAGGAAAGAGTCCTTGGCGTAATGGACTCTTAATTATCTATTCATGCCGCCACCTTTCAGATTGATTTTTGGCATCAAAACTAGATGAGATCTAGGGTTTTACATAAAGAATAAGTCTTAGAGTCTCAATGATAAAATAAATTGGTTATTTGGTTAAAGAGGGACTCTATGTGGCATTGGGATTAAAAACCTTTCTCACATCAAAGAGCAAGTATCGCAGAAAATAGTCTCCATGCCCAAGTGCTGTCACCCATACCATATCCCACAACCCCTCTATCCTCTCTCTCCCTCTCTTCTACATTCCTAATAATTTAGGCACAAATATGAGTGGAAGGTCCAAGGCTTTTGGCACAAGATTCAGGATCTACGCGATGGTGTTCGTGAGATGGATGGGCTATCTTCAAAAATTATTTTGAAGGATCTATAGATCAGATTCAGATATGATCTTTGGAGAAGAGATTCATGAGAAGAATACATTTAGATCCTATCTGAGTGGATACCAGTAGAGGCTAGATGCATGCATGGCTCCTTCGAGAACCTCAAGAATGATCAGGATCATCGTAGGATAACTAGATTATCCAATCAGTTTATAGAATAGTTCTATAAACTGTTTAGAATAGTTTTACTTTTGATATGATCAAATTTAAAATTTTATTTTTTAAATTTAATATGTGATATTTTAGATCTAAAATCATGCATGGTTGATTGAGTTATGATACATGAGATGTATATAGGGCATGTATAGGTTAGATCTTTAATTGTATATATGATATATGATTTAGATCTAACTTATTTTATTTTAGAAAATATATTTTTGATTAAGGCATTCTCCTTAGCCATCCAGTCATAAGAATAAAGTAGGGTTTAAAGGCCCTCTCCTTCTATTCGATGGGGTGTTCTTATTATGTGTAGGGGTGCTGCGTGTTTGTCCTTAATCAGAAATCAAAACTTATTTTCTACAAAATCCTAGATCCTGAAACCCTAGGATTTTGTTACATGTTTTGATCATGAATCCAAAACTTAATTAAGAATTAAGATTATAAAATTAATTAGATCTAAAAATTATGAATTTTTGGATCTAAGACATCTTCATAAAATTGGGTTCAGGCTTGGATAGCTCAATTCAGTCTAGTGGTTGATCAAACCAAATCAAGAGTTGGTTATGTAGGATCAAAGAAAGCTTAAAATTGATCAGCCTAATAGGATGAAGTCTGGGTCAAGATTGAATCACATGGAGATGTGACTTGATCAAGTCAAGACCTAGTTTAGCTCCGTGGTTCGAGCCTGGATTGTAGGCTAACCTGATTGATTCTGATTCGATAATTTGATATCTAAGGTAAGCCTGATAGATATGATCTACTAGTTTTTAATTAGGAGCTACTCGATCTGAATGTGTTCTCGTTGAGTTAATGTATATCCCTTCCACCGATTTCACTTATCTAACCATTTATGTCGATTTAGTTCTGATTTGAGATCACTAACAATTTGAGCCAACCCATGCCACTAGGTTAGTCATAATTATTATAACTAAGTCAAGTCAAGTGTAAAGAGACCTAAATTAAATCTTTCTAAGAAAATATTAAGTCTATGGTCTTCCACCATTATAGATGTGCAGGCCCTTCCCAAGGTTGATTATTCTCGGCTGAATACAGTGGTTCAGTTCCATCGAAAAGATGCAACCATATTTATTAGGCATTGGATGCTATGAGTTGGAGGATGGGTTAGGCTCAATATTCTGAATATAGTGAGAGATCCAATCAAAAATTTAATTCATGCAAATGGTGGGTCTGACTTAATTAAGGAATGGAGCAATATTTCGGACACGGTGAGCTTTATAAATTAGAGACTAGGTTTGGATGCACCATGATTAAAAAATTATTGGACAAGAGTTATCCACTCATTAGTTGATCCATCATCAATAACTATTAGGTGAGGTGGTGAGCTAGTTGGTGGGACCGCACCAACCACTAGAAATCAATAATCACGAAGATTTTTGCATCTCTACCAAGAAAGTGTAGGGATCTGAGTAAATAGTAGAAGCCTAATTTATTTAAAAATAAAATTTTTAAATAAATTGGTTAAGTCTAATTATAAAATTTAATTAAAAATTTTGACTCTCTATAGAAAAATATCCGTATCCAATCCACTAGTCCGTATCTTGGACATCCATAGACTGATCGTACCTAACTACAAGGATTGGCTTCAAAACTTCAAAATTATTTTGGATTCTGAGAAGTTAACTTATATATTAGAATAGGATCCTCCTGCTTTACTAGCACATCCATCCGCTGATTAGAGAGCATATCTGAAAAAATGGATAGATGAAGATAACAAAGCTAGGTATTACATGTTGGGCTCAATATCTGATGAAATACAGCGCCAACATGAAGATATTAAGACTAGCCACCAAATGTTGGCTCACCTACAAGAGTTGTTTGGTGAACAAAGTCACGTAGCCAAATATCAAGTCACTAAAAGATTTTTTAAGTCTCAGATGTATGATGGACAGTCAGTCCAAGATCATTGTCTGATAATGATCAAGGACTTAGAAGAGCTTGAGAAGCTCGGTGTCAAGTTAGATCAGGATCTATAGATTGATATAATTCTATAGTCTTTGATTGATGCATATGGGCAGTTCATCATGAACTACAATATGCATAAACTTCAAAATATCTTGGCTGAGCTTAAGAATATGTTGGTTATTACTGAGCTCTTTATGCAAAGTTTAAAGGCTTAGTGTTTGCTGTGGAGTAGACTTCTTCCAAGAGAAAGTCTTTTATGAAAAAGAAGAAGACCACAAAGAAGTAGAAGGTGAAAGGTGGGAAGAAGAAGGTAGAGCCAAAGAAGAAGGCTGCTGATAAGAAAAAATATTTTTGTTGCAATATAGGCAGCCACTGGAAGTGAAACTGCCCTATTTACCTAGCTAGCCTGAAGAACAAGAAGGAGGTAGGTCCTTCTTGAGTTATGCTTGTTATAGAATCTAACCTTACAATTTTTTCTGCATCCAGTTGGATGCTTGACTCTAGTTGTAGTGCTCATTTATGCACTTCTATGTGGGATCTTAAAAATAGCAGGAGGCTGAGGATTGGTGAGATGATCCTATGCATCAAAAATGAAGTAAGAGTTGCGGCTATGGCTATGGAAACCTATCCTCTTCAACTACCATCAGGATTAGATCTAATTCTAAACGACTATTTTTATGTACCTACAGCAAGAAGAAATTTGATTTTTATTTCATGTTTAGCACAAGAAGGCTATGTAATTAGTTTTCTTAAGGACTATTATAATATCCTTTATGAAAGAAATAAAATTGCAAGTGGTTTTCTTATAAATGGTCTCTATCAGTTACATATTAATGTTTCTATTTTTAATATCGAGCAAAACGTGAATGCCATAGGATCAAAGCAACCTAAGGATAGTCTAAATGATAGGTATCTTTGGCACCTTAGGCTAGGACATATAGCTGAAGACAAGGTTAACAAATTGAAGAAATCCAAGCTATTGAGTCCATTGACTTTTGAGTCATATCCACTTTATGAATCATGCTTTCATGGTAAAATGACCAAGCTTCCTTTTGTAGGATATAGGAAAAGGGCCACAGACCTACTTGTTCTAGTACATACTGATGTATGCAGCCTATTTGATGTACCGGCAATTATATCTACTTCATCACCTTAAACGTTGATCTATCTTGGTACGGGTATGTGTATTTGATGCGACATAAGTCTGAAGTCTTTGAAAGGTTCAAGAAATTTAGCCTCAAAGTAGAAAAATAAACAGAAAAACCCATTTAGATTCTTCGATCAGATTAAGGAGGCAAATATTTTAGTCAAAAATTTTTAGACTATCTTAAGGATAATGGCATAGTCTTATAATGGACTCCACAGGAAATACCTCAACTCAAAGGGGTTTCAGAATGGAGAAATTGGACTCTATTAGATATGGTCCAATCTATGATGAGTTTCACAAACCTTCCTGAGTTTCTTTGGGGATATAGTCTGATGACTATTATATATTTATTGAATAGGATTTTCTCTAAAATCTTTCCTACCATACCATATGAGATATGGCATGGTAAGAAATCAAGTCTGAGTCATCTCAAAATTTGGGGTTGTTCGGCCCATGTCAAAAGATAATGGGTAGACAAATTAGAGTCTAGGTCTTTTAGAGCTTGGTTTATTGGATATCCTAAAGAGCCATTAGGATATTATTTCTATCTCTCGAAAGATCATAATGTGATTGTAAGTCAACATGCCATCTTTTTTGAAAAATTGTTTATTCAAGATAGTGGCATCGAAAGACAGATTAGACTCGAGGAAAAGTCTCCGATGAGAAATGAGCTAAGAAACCTATGGAACCCAATCAGATTGAGCCAACCCAAACACTACCTCCTCTACCTCATAGATCAAGTAGAATTTTTCGTCCTCCTGAAAGGTACTTAGGTACCATCTCAGAAGATGTAGAGAAAATGTTTCTCATAGAAAATGGGGTTCTTGGTGATGATCCCAAAACCTATAATGAGGTGATATTAGATATCGACTCTGAGAAATGGTTAGAAGCAACGAAGTCAGAGATTGACTCAATGCGTTCGAACCAAATCTAGACCTTGGTAGATCCATCTGAAGGTATAGTATCTATTGGATGTAAATGGATCTTCAAGAGAAAGATAGGTGTCGATGGGAATATAGAGAAATTCAAAACAAGGCTCGTAGCGAAAGGATATAGTTAGCACGAAGGCATTGACTATCAGGATACTTTTTCTTCAGTAGCCATGCTTAAATCCATCCACACATTACTTGCTATTGCAGCCTATTTCAATTAAAAAATATGGTAGATGGATGTCAAATGATGTTCTTAAATGGATATCTTGAAAAAGATATCTATATAGAACAGTCGCTAGATTTCACATCCAGTGATGATGATCACATTGTATGCAAGCTGCAAAGGTCCATATATGGACTTAAGCAAGCATCTTGAAGCTGGAATGCTCATTTTAATGATGTAATCAAATCATTTGGATTCATCAAGAATGAGGAGGAGCCCTACATTTTTAGAAAGATCAGTAGGAGCACTATTGTCTTCCTCGTACTGTACGTGGATGACATCCTCCTAATTAAGAATGAAATTTTAATGTTGACTACAATCAAAATGTAGTTGTCTAAGAAGTTCTTTATGAAAGATCTAAAAGAGACATCCTTTATTTTGATAATTAAGGTCTATAGAGATAGACCAAATAGGATGCTGGATCTCTCACAAAAAATATACATAGAGGAGGTGCCGAAGAGGTGATGCATGAAAAACTCTAAGAGAAGTTTAGTATCCTTTAGACATGGTATTCATCTCTCCAAGAAGATGTGCCCTAGCACACCTGAGGAGATTGAACACATGAGCAAGATCCCTTATGCTTCGGCAATATGGAGCCTCATATATGCCATGCTATGTAGATGACCTGATATTGCCCATTCTGTGAGTGTCACGAGCAGATATTAGTCAAATCCAGACGAAGAGCACTGGACTTCTGTGAAATATATCCTTAAGTACTTGAGAAGGACTAAGGATATGTTTTTAATTTTTGGTAATGAAGAACTTTAGGTCTAGGGGTATACAACCTCAGATTTTATGTCTGATATAGATGATCAAAAATTGACATCTATAAGTCTGTTTATTTATAATGGTGGAGCTATCAGTTGGAAGAGTTCCAAGTAGATGGTGATAGCAGACTCCACCAAAGAAATAGAGTACGTCACTGCATCAGAGGTTGCAAAAGAGGCATTCTGGTATAAAAAAGTTTACCACAGAGCTTGGAGTGATGCCATTAGATGTCATCCCTCAATATTGCGACAACAATGGCACTATAGCCCTAGCTAAGGAGTCAAGATCCACCAAAAATCTAAGCACATCGAGCGGTGATACCACCTCATCCATAATTACCTCAAGAAGGAATACGTCGAGATCAAGAGAGTCAATACTGCAGACAATGCGACTGACCTACTAACAAAGCCATTGAGCCAATAGAAGAACGAAACCCACCTTGAGAAGATAGGACTTAGATTTGTAGCCAATAGACTTTAGGTCAAGTGGGAGTTTGTTAGATGTGTGCCCTAGAAGCCAAATTGACTGACACTTATAATACACTTCTAAGAATAATTTTATAATTTTGACTTTAAATTAATAAAAAGATTATTTTTTATTATAGTATGTATTTAAAGTGTCTATGATACATCCTTTGAGTTAGTGGTAATGACAATCATATTTTCAAGAGTTGAAAATTTAAGACATGAATTTTCATGGTTAATTCATAAACTGCTCCCGACCGTAGGATCATCATGAGGATGGTGATCGATCTAGAAGGTTGGTGTACAATCACTTTCCTAGGATAGATGTGTCTTGAGTCTATGGTGTGGAGATACTAGAGTGAGAGTATAGGTACTCATTAGAGAATAAGGGCACTAAGCATGACCATCTCGAGCAGCAATAAAGAAGTCTATATTCTCGTCGATGACTAGCTCGTTGCTGTAGTGGTATGTCTAGTTCTTTGATCTAAGGTGCATCGATAGTTCACCTTGAGGGTGTTATAGTTTGACTATACCATAACTCGATCTCCTAGCCATTCGAAATCCTGAGGTGTATGTAGGCTATAGCATGTTCATTGTAGGAATTAGATTGCACCAATAGAAGATCTATCTACCTCGATAGATGAGGAGTAGTCTTATGATAATCATGAGATTGAGTTTTTAAGCCCATGGCCATGGTAGAGTGAAGATGATAGAAAGAGTTTCTATTAGAGTTTCACATCAGACTCGAATCGAATGATTAATTCATATGATGGATATTGGGTTTGATGAGTTCACCTTAACCCTAATCCTATCAGAGCTCAAGATAGAAGAATCTAATCATATAGGTAGCTACACTGAGAGGTTTATTTTTTATTCTAATGGATTTCCACCATATACTGCTAGGTATCACTGGTGGATTTTGGAAGCAATTAGAATGATTTTGATGATCGATCATTCTAATTGTATGAAATAGAAAAGTTTTGGTCCATCGAAAGATATTTTAATGATGTCGATGATAGAGATCATGACATATCTTATTACCATACAAAACTAAATCTAACTAGATCATACAAATAAGGGTTTGGGTCTGGATGTCATCAATTAATCTAATCTAGTTTGATAGATTTGGATTAGATCTAATCAGGTTCAAGGTAATCGTGCTAGCACATGATTGAGCCTGGCTTTCTCCTTCTATAATCTTTCTGATTCATCGCAATCGAGTCAAATTTGATTTAACTCATTCTTGTATCTTGAATGGGTTTATTTTCATTTGACTAGAACTAGTCTAGATTAGAATAATTGTAGAAATTAAATCCATTCCTAGTGTAATTAGACTAGGGTCAAAATTTGACCTCTTTGAGAGAATTAAGGGTCACCTGATTAGATGCTTCTAGAAAATTCTTTAGAAATTATTTTAATCTAATTTTTGGATATGTTATAGGGCTTGAGACATGCTATAGGTGTGTCAAATTTCATGATTTATGGTGATAGTTTGACTAAGTTTTGATAGAATTTGATTTGGATCAAACTCTTAAGGGAAGAGTCCTAGGCGTATTAGACTCTTCCTTATCTACTCATGCTGCCACCTTCTAGATTGATTTTTGGCATCAAAACTAGATGAGATATGGGGTTTCACATGGAGAATAAGTCTTAGAGTCACAATAATAAAATAAATTGGTTATTTGGTCAAAGAGGGACTCTATGTGGTATTGGGATTAAAAACCTTTCTCACATCAAAGAGCAAGTATCACATAAAATAGTCTCCACACTCAAGTGCTGTCACCATACCATATCCCACACCCTCTCTATCCTTTCTCTCCCTCTTTTCTATATGCCTAAAAAGTTAGGCACAAATCTGAGTAGAAGGTCTAAGACTTTTGGTGCAAGATTCAGGATCTATACGACCGTGTTTGTGAGATGGATGGGCTATCTTCAGAAATTATTTTGAAGGATCTATAGATTAGATTCAGATTTGATCTTTAGAGAAGAGATTTGCGAGGAGAAGATGTTCAAATCCTACCTAAGTAGCTATCAGTAGAGGCTAGGCGCATGCATGGCTCCTTCCAGAATCTTAGGAACGATCAGGATCATCGCAGGATAATTAGATTACCCAATCAGGTACTTAAAATTAAATCTGATTTAATTTTATTTTAATTTTTAATATCAAATCACCATGATCAGATCTGTGATCTCTTAGATCTAGTTAGATCATAGAAATTTTTGTAGAAAATTTTGCCTTAGATCTGATCAGATCTAAACAATCCTGTGGTAGAAAATTAGATTTTCCTTCAGCCCCACCTGGGGAAGCCAGTCGGTAACCCCTGGGAAGGGGAAGCAGAGAGTAGCGAGCCCTTGTTCTAACCATGACTCAACTCCAAGAAGATCCCTACCACCATTCGGCCAGAGGACCCATGAGATTCATGATCGAAAAAATCTTCTTGATCAAAAGCTTCGAGAAATGAATAGATGGATCGAGGAGCTCTGCCATACTGCCCCTGACCACATCGATGACATCTACACCGACCCCTTGTTCTCTCTTTAAATCATGCATGAGCCCATCCCACCAAACTTCAAACTCTCTAAATTTAAGAGTTACGATGGGATCTCAAATTCAATCGATCATCTTGAGGCCTTCCAGACCATGATACTACTCCATGGCGCACCAAACGGCATTCTATTCCGAGCTTTTCTCTCAACTCTAAAGAGAGCAGTAAGAAATTGGTACTTGAATCTTAAGTCAGGTATGATCTACTTCTTTGATCAAATAAGTCATCAGTTTGTAGCTCACTTCATAAGCAACCGAGGTCGAAGGTGAGGTTCAGACTCCCATATCAACATCAAGTAGAAAAAAGGGGAGTCCCTTCGAGCTTACATCAATCACTTCAATACAGTTGCACTAGAGGTCCAAAACTTAGACCAATCCATGACCATGGCCATGTTGAAGGATGGTCTTTAGAAGAATAATCTTTTATTCTCCTTTAAGAGGAGGTATCCTAGGAATTTTGCTGATATTCTAGCCCGATTGAGGGTTATGCCCAGGTTGAGGAGGCTTTTCAAACAAAAGATGATGAGACTGCAAAAGAGCGATAGATGGGCAAATCTGGCAAGTCCGTAGTTACTAAGAAATCGAATGAAGCTCGACCATGCTTCAGAACTCCTCCTGAGCACCGACGAGCTTGGACTCCACTCCAAGCTCATCAACAAAAGAGCTTAGATTGGAGAGCATGATGGAACTCCCCTCCTTGAAGATTTCACAACTATGCTCCTTTGAATGCCTTGAAGACACAGGTACTGATTGAAGAAAAATCCAGATTTTTTGGACCAGGTTCGTTCAGATCTGATCAGATCAAGAGATATATTTCAAAATTTTTTTTCTTTGATCCTAATCAGATCTGAGATATTTTAGATCTGATTATTATTATTTTAAAAATAAAATAAAATCAAGATAAATTAAATCAAATTTAATTTACCTTGATATGGGTAATCCTATTACCCATTGATGATCCTGTATGCAGTGGAAGGTTCTAGATCTAGCCATGCAAGTGCCTGGCCTCTACCAGTGTCCACTTAGGCTAGATCTAGAGATTTTCTTCTTCTCTATCACGTCTTCAAAAATCAGATCTGGATCTGATCTAGAGGATCTTCAAAACTCCTTTTGAAGATCAGCAGTCATCCTTTGCAGTAGTGCAGCCTTCTAGCTTTCACTCATCTTTCTTTGATCTGGATCGCACCAACCAAGCTCCAAAACTCTTTTGGACGTGGAGAGGAGAGGGAGAAGGTGGGTTTGGCATGGAGGATGAGGGGAGAGGCAGCCTTGGGGCATGGGAAATTATGATTCAATCTACTTTTGAGTTGGGCACAGGGTCTTATTTATAGACTGTCTGTGATCCAACTTCTCTTCTTCCCAACCAATCACAACTCTTTGTGAAATCAGATCTAAATCTGATTGATGGGAATAGAGTCCCCTGGATTCCTCCTTAGAGGATGCCTAAGATCAGTCAAAGTTGGTTCTTAGGAGAACTCTAATTGAAATCCAAAAAGGAGATGGAGTCCCTGTCCAACAGGGACTCCTGGGCGCCTCCAACTTGGGCACACGCCAAGGGTGGCGTGCGCCCTCTTCCTTGCCAGGTTCTGGCAGGGGGACAGGCCCCCACCAGCTCTCCAATAGGTGCGTGACATGTGGACAAAAGTCAAAGTGTCAATGGTCAATATTTGACCAGTCAAAGGTAGACTTTTGACCAAAGTCAAAGAACAAGAAATGGCAGGTGACCAAAAATGGTAGGTAATGTCTTACAAAATAAGACAACCTTTTCTAACTTGGACAACCTCCAGTCAGACCATATGAAGGCCTCTGATTGAGCACAAACTCCTTTGGCTCAGTCAGGACAACTAATTTATGATAGCAAAAGAAGAACGTTAGGTTCAATCGAGTGCTAGCACGATTTCCTTGAACCTAATTGAATCTCATTCAGATCAATTGAACTAGGATCAGTTCAATTGATGATCACCAGATTCAAACCCTTATTTGTGTGATCCAGTTAGGTTCAGTTCTGTATGGTAATGGGATATGTCATGATCTCTATCATCGACATCATCGAAACTCCTTTCGATGGATCAGAACTCTTCTGATTCGAACAGCTAGAATGATCGATCATCTAAATCATTCTAATTGCTCCCAAAATCCACCAGTGACACCTAGCAGTATATGGTGGCAACCCATCAGAGCTGAATGCGAACCTCTTGGTGCAGCTACCTTGTGTGATTAAGTTCTTCTATCTTGAGCCCCGATCAGATTAGGGTTAAGGTGAACTCGTCAAACCCTAGTTTCTGTCATATGATGTAATCATTCGATTCGAGTCCAATGTGAAAATCTAAATAGAAACTCTTTCTATTATTTCACTCTACCATGGCCATGGACTTCTGGACTTGATTCTCATGATCATCCTCTCTACCACCGAGGTAGATAGATTCCATCTTGATGCCAATCCAGTTCCTACAATGAACATGCTATAGCCAACATACACCTCAGGGTTCCATATGGCTAGGAGACCGAGTAATGGTGTAGTCAAACTATAACACCCTCAAGGTGAACTGCCGATGCATCCTCAGGTCAAAGAACCAGACACACTACTGCAGCATCGAGTCAGTCATCGATGAGAAGGTAGACTTCCTAATGACTACTCGAGGTGGTCACGCTCAGTGCCCTCATTCTCTAACGAGTACCTATACTCTCGCTCCGGTGTCTCTACACCGTAGACTCAAGACTCATCTACTAAAGAGAAGCGATTGTACACCAACCTTCCGGATCAATCACCATCCTCATGATGATCCTATGGTCGGAGCATTTTATGAGTTAATAATGATTAAATTCATGTCTTAAATTTTCAACTCTTGAAAATATGAATTATCATTACCATTAACTCAAAGGATGTATCACAGACACTAAATACACATATGTGATAGAAAATAACCCATTTTATTGATTTTAGTCAAAATTATAATTTTGCCCCTAGAAGTGTATTACAAGTGTCAGCCAATTCTGGCTTCTAGGGCACATATATCTAACAATCTCCCACTTGTCCTAAAGCCAATTGGCTACAAATCTAAGTCCCATCTTCTCAAGGTGGGCTTCGATCTTCTGCTGGCCCAACGGCTTTGTAAGTGGGTCTGCCATATTATCTGTGGAGTCGACTCTCTTGACCTCGACATAACCCTTCTCGAGGTAATCACGGATGAGGTGGTATCGCCGCTCAATGTGCTTGGATTTCTGATGAGACCTCGGCTCCTTAGCAAGGGCTATGGCACCATTGTTGTCGCAGTATAGAGGAATGGCATCTGATGGCATTACTCCGATTTCTGCAGCAAACTTCTTATACCAGAATGCTTCCTTCGCAGCTTCTGATGCAGCGATATATTCTGCTTCCATGGTGGAATCTGCTATCACTGTCTGCTTGAAACTTTTTCCAACTGACAGCACCACCATTGCACACAAACAGACTCCCAGATGTCGACTTTCGATCATCTACATCGGACATAAAATCCGAGTCTGTATATCCCTGGACTTGGAGTTCTCCATTACCAAAGACCAACAACATATCCTTAGTTCTTCTCAAGTACTTAAGGATACATTTCATAGAAGTCAGTATTCTTCACCTGGATTTGACTGATATCTGCTTGTGACACTCACAGCATGGGCTATATCAGGTCGTGTACATAACATGGCATACATGAGGCTCCCTATTGCTGAAGCATAAGGGATCTTGCTCATGCATTCTATTTCCTCAGGTGTGCTAGGGCACATCTTCTTGGAAAGATGAATGCCATGTCTGAAGGGTATTAATCCCCTCTTAGAGTTTTCCATACTAAACCTCTTTAGTACTTCCTCTATGTACATCTTCTGTGAAAGTCCTAGCATCCTATTCGGTCTATCTCTATAGACCTTAATTCCTAGAATAAAGGATGCTTCTCCTAGGTCTTTCATGGAGAATTCTTTAGGATAACCATATTTTAACTATGGTCAACATGGGAATATCATTCCCAATAAGGAGGATGTCATCCACGTACAATACGAGGAAGACAACAGCGCTCCCACTGACCTTTTTGAAGACACATGGTTCCTCTTCATTTTTGATGAAACCAAATATTTTGATCACATCATTGAAAATGAGTGTTCCAGCTCCGAGATGCTTGCTTAAGTCCATATATGGACCTTTGCAGCTTGCAAACCTTGTGATCAGTATCACTGGATGTGAAACCTAGCGGCTGTTCCATATAGATATCTTCCTCAAGATATCCATTTAAGAATGCCATTTTCACGTCCATTTGCCATATTTCATAATCGAAATAGGCTGCAACGGCAAGCAATGTGCGGATGGATTTTAGCATAGCCACTGGGAAAAGGTATCCTGATAGTCAATGCCTTCGCATTGACTATAACCTTTTGCCACTAGTCTAGCCTTGAATGTCTCCACATTCCCATCTGCACCAATCTTTCTCTTGAAGATCCATTTACACCCAATAGGTACTATACCTTCTGGTGGATCTACCAAGGTCCAGACTTGGTTTGAGTGCATCGAGTCAATTTCTGACTGCATTGCCTCTAGCCATTTCTCAGGAGTCGATATCTGATATCGCCTCGTTGTAGGTTTTGGGATCATCACCATGAGCACCATTACCTACGAGGAACATTTTCTCTACTTTCCTCTGAAATAATACCTAAGTATCTCTTCAGGGGGATGGAAAACTCTTTCCGATCTACGAGGTGGAGGAGGTAGTGTTCTTATTGGCTCAACCTGATTTGGTTCCAATTGGTCCTTAGCTCGTTGTACTTGTGAGACTTTCTCATCAAGCTTGAATCTGCTTTCCAATGCCGCTATCTTGAATAAACTATTTTTCAAGAAAGATGGCATGTCGACTCACAATCACATTGTGGTCTTCTGGAATGTAGAAATAGTATCCTAATGACTCTTTAGGATATCCTATGAATCGAGCTCTAAAGGACCTAAACTCTAACTTGTCCGCTTGTTGTCTTTTGACATGAGCCGGACAACCCCAAATTCTGAGATGACTCAGACTTGGTTTCTTACCATGCCATATCTCATACGGTGTGGTAGGAACGGTTTTAGAGGAAACCCTATTCAGTAGATAAATTGAAGTTAACAATGAGTGTCCCCAAAGAAAATCAGGGAGGTCTGTGAAGCTCATCATGGATCGAACCATATCCAATAGAGTCCGATTTCTCCATTCTGAAACCCGTTGAGTTGAGGTGTTCCTGGTGGAGTCCATTGAGAGACTATGCCATTTTTCTTGAGATAGTCTAGGAATTCCCGGCTAAGGTATTCACCTCCTCGATCTGATCGAAGAACCTTAATGGGTTTTTCAGTTTATTTTTCTACTTCATGTCTGAATTCTTTGAACTTTTCAAAAGCTTCAGACTTGTGTCTCATAAGATACACATACCCATACCTAGAAGATCATCGGTAAAGGTAATGAAGTAGACAAAATTGCCTCTAGCCGGCACATCAAATGGGCCGCACACATCAGTATGTACTAGGGCAAGGAGATCTGTGGCCCTTTCCCCATGTCCAACAAAAGAGAGTTTAGTCATTTTGCCTTGAAGACAAGATTCACAAGTTGGATATGACTCGAAAGTCAATGGACTCAATAGCCCATTTTTCTCCAATTTGTTGATCCTATCTTCTGCTATATGACCTAATCTCAGGTGCCATAGATATCTATCATTTGGACTATCCCTAGGTCGTTTGGCATTCACGTTTTGCTCGATAGTTAGAATAGGTACATCAATATGTAGCTGATAAAGACCATTAATAAGGAAACCATTTGCAATTTTATTTCTTTCATAAAGAATGTTACAATGGTCCTTAAAGAAGGTAATCACATAGCCTTCTAGTGCTAAGCATGAAACAGAAATCAAATTCCTGCTAGCTGCAGGCACATAATAACAGTCTTTCAAAACTAAGTCTAAACCAGATGGTAATCGAAGAGGGTATGTTCCCATGGCTACTGCAGCAACTCTTGCTCCATTACCGATGCGTAGGATCATGTCTCCATCCCTCAGCCTCCTGCTATCCTCAAGACCCTGCATGGAAGTGCACAGATGAGCACTAGAACCAGAGTCAAGCACCCAACTGGATGCAGAAGAAACCGTAAGGTTAGACTCAATAACGAGCATACCTCCAGAAGGACCTTCCTTCTTGTTCTTCAGGGTGGCCAGGTAAGTAGGGCAGTTCCGCTTCCAATGGCCGTCGCTGTTGCAATGGAAACACTTTTCCTTTGACATCGGCCTTTTTCTTCGATTCTGCCTTCTTCTTCTTTGTTCCTTCCACCTTCTGCTTTTTCACAGACTTCTTTTTCTTTCCATAAGATTTTTTTGGAAGAAGTCCATTCCATAGCAAGAACTGAGCCTTTAGAATCTTTCATAGAAAGCTCAGCGGTAACCAGCATATTCATTAATTCGGCCAAGGAATTTTGAAGTTTATGCATGTGGTAATTCATGATGAATTGATCTCTCACTTGTTCTAATGCCAATTGGCTACAAGTCTAAGTCTCCTCTTCTCAAGGTGGACTTCGATCTCTGCTGGCCCAACGGCTTTGTAAGTGGGTCTGCCATATTATCTGTGGAGTTGACTATCTTGACCTCGACATAACCCTTCTCGAGGTAATCGTAGATGAGGTGGTATTGCCGCTCAATATGCTTGGATTTCTGATGAGACCTTGGCTTCTTAGCAAGGGCTATGGCACCATTGTTGTCGTAGTATAGAGGAATGGCATCTGATGGCATTACTTCGATTTTTGTAGCAAACTTCTTATACCAGAATGCTTCCTTTGCAGCTTTTGATGCAGCGATATATTCTGCTTCCATGGTGGAATCTGCTATCACCGTTTGCTTGAAACTTTTTCAGCTGATAGCTCTACCATTGCACACAACCAGACTCCCAGATGTCAACTTTCGGTCATCTATATCGAACATGAAATCCGAGTCTATGTATCCCTGGACTTGGAGTTCTCCGTTACCAAAGACCAACATCATATCCTTAGTTCTTCTTAAGTACTTAAGGATACATTTCATAGAAGTTCAGTATTCTTCACCTGAATTTGATCGATATCTACTTGTGACACTCACAGCATGGGCTATATTAGGTCCTGTACATAGCATGGCATACATGAGACTCCCTATTGTAGAAGCATAAGGGATCTTGCTCATGCATTCTATTTCCTCAGGTGTGTTTGGGGCACATCTTCTTGGAAAGATGAATACCATGTCTGAAGGGTATTAATCCCTCTTAGAGTTTTTCCGTACTAAACCTCTTTAGTACTTTCTCTATGTCCATCTTCTGTGAAAGTCCTAGCATCCTATTCGGTCTATCCCTATAGACCTTAATTCCTAGAATAAAGGATGCTTCGCCTAGATCTTTCATAGAGAATTCCTTGGACAACCATAATTTTGACTGTTGTCATCAATGGGAATACAATTCTAGGGGGACAGGCCCCCACCAGCTCTCCAATAGGTGCATGACATGTGGACAAAAGTCAAAGTGTCAATGGTCAACATTTGACCAGTCAAAGGTAGACTTTTGACCAAAGTCAAAGAACAAGAAATGATAGGTGATCAAAAATGGCAGGTAATGTCTTACAAAATAAGACAATCTTTTCTGACTTGGACAACCTTCAGTCAGACCATATGAAGGCCTCTGATTGAGCACAAACTCCTTTGGCTCAGTCAGGACAACTAATTTATGATAGCAAAAGAAGAACGTTAGGTTCAATCGAGTGCTAGCACGATTTCCTTGAACCTAATTGAAACTCATTCAGATCAATTGAACTGGATCAGTTCAATTGATGATCACCAGATTCAAACCCTTGTTTGTGTGACCCAATTAGGTTCAGTTCTATATGGTAGTGGGATATGTCATGATCTCTATCATCGACATCATTAAAACTCCTTTCGATGGATCAGAACTCTTCTAATTCGAACAGCTAGAATGATCGATCATCTAAATCATTTTAATTGCTCCCAAAATCCACCAGTGACACCTAGCAGTATATGGTGGCAACCCATCAGAGCTGAATGCGAACCTCTTGGTGCAGCTACTTGTGTGATTAAGTTCTTCTATCTTGAGCCCCGATCAGATTAGGGTTAAGGTGAACTCGTCAAACCCTAGTTTCTGTCATATGATGTAACCATTCGATTCGAGTCCGATGTGAAAATCTAAATAGAAACTCTTTCTATTATTTCACTCTACCATGGCCATGGACTTCTAGACTTGATTCTCATGATTATCATAGGGCTGCTCCTCTACCATCGAGGTAGATAGATTCCATCTTGATGCCATCCAGTTCCTACAATGAACATGCTATAGCCAACATACACCTCAGGGTTCCATATGGCTAGGAGACCGAGTAATGGTGTAGTCAAACTATAACACCCTCAAGGTGAACTATCGATGCATCTCAGGTCAAAGAATCAGACACACCACTGCAGCATCGAGTCAGTCATCGACGAGAAGGTAGACTCCCTAATGACTACTCGAGGTGGTCACGCTTAGTGCCCTCATTCTCTAACGAGTACCTATACTCTCGCTCCGGTGTCTCCACATCGTAGACTCAAGACTCATCTATTAAAGAGAAGCGATTATACACCTACCTTTCGGATCAATCACCATCCTCGTGATGATCCTATGGTCGAGAGCATTTTATGAGTTAATAATAATTATTCATGTCTTAAATTTTCAACTCTTGAAAGTATGAATTATCATTACCATTAACTTAAAGGATGTATCATAGATACTAAATAGACATATGTGATAGAAAATAACCCATTTTATTGATATTAGTCAAAATTATAATTTTGGCCCTAGAAGTGTATTATAAGTGTTAGCCAATTCTGGCTTCTAGGGCACATATATCTAACACTGATAAAAATTAAAGAGCAATTGCCAAGGCTAGAAAACATACGGTTTCATCCTTTCAAGCATAATCCTAATAAGTACCGTCTCTACCATCGTGACTATGGTCATAATACTAAAGAATACATCTAGCTCCAAGACGAGATCGAGGAGCTCATTAGGCAAGGCCAGATTGGCCAATTTCTATGATGTTGGCCTAAAATAAGAAAAGATTGACCAAGGGCGCTGCCACAGCCTAAACCGCTAGGAGGAAAGAGCAGTAGGAAGATCGGCCACCACTTGGGATCATCAATACTATTGCTAGAGGACTTCGAAGGGGGAAGCCAGTGGATCAGCAAAGTCAACAAAGAGGTAGAGGATGGAAGAACTATTGATCTCATAATTGATTTTGATGATTATCAAACTTTGAGTGTTTAAGTATTTAACCATGTGTTTCAAGAATGGATGCAGGTCTTTTCAAGTTTTCAAGTTAAAATTATAATTTAATCAAGTTGGAGATCGAAAAAAAATGATAAGAGGCAAAATCATAATTTTATAAAGTTGAAGAAAATCTATTTTGAAAGCTTTAAGAACAAGCTTAGAAGATTTCTGATCTTTTAGAGAATATTTCATAATTTTTGGATGTATAAATTAGAAGAAAATCAAGTTGTAGCAAAAGGATCAATCCAAGGGATGACCCCTAGGTCATCTCCTTTCGAAATGGGCTGCTCGACATGCTTAGCACGCAAACTGGACCAATCCAGTTTGAGATTGAGCCGACCTAGTCTCAGTGAAAGCAAAAGATACAAAGTGCAGAAAGCTAGTTTTTCAAGACCTAGGGGACTGAGTCAACCCAGCTATAAACTGAACCGACTCAGTCAAAAACTAAGCTAACCTAGTGATCATAATGGCTAGTTTTTTGCAGCTTTTTCAAATGGTTATTTTTTCACTCCAATAGCTATTTTAAGGCTTTCAATGGTTAGAACTGAGCTTCAAGCTATCATAAAGAGTATAAAAGGCTTGAAAAATATTTGGAAAAGATGATTAAATGGATTGAAAGTAGAAATCATTCAAATTATGAGATTCATTGAATATCTAAAGGAAAAGAGAGGATTTTGTGCATCAAATTCAGAAAGCTTCTAAGTGTGATCATCCTCATTCATTCAAGCTTTCTCTCAGCCTTCAAAGGAGAGAATACAAAGCTTTACGAGCCATCTTTCAGCCTCTCTATCAAATTTCAAAAAGAGTTTTTTTTTTAATTTTATGCTAAATTTTATACTTATATTTTTATTTCTTTACAAGTTTCTTTGGAGGAAAGAAACTTGGGGTGTAGGTTAGTCCAAGCTAAAAATTAGATACTATAAAGGTTGTGGTTAGTGCTCTTAGGTTAAAACCAATCGGGTTGATAGTGAACCCAAAAAAACTATCAGTGTAGGGTTGTGGTTGATGAGCCCGATAAAACCAACTAGATTTATTTGTGATCCTGGATTAAAATAAATGCACTGTAATATAGAAATTATAGTGAAATTTCTGAGTGCTTAGGGAGTGAACGTAGGTGTGGGGTTGGACCGAACTACTATAAAATCTATGTGTTTGTATTATGTTTTGCTTTTCTTGCTTTTTTTATTTGCTTTATATATTTGCATTATCTAGTTGCTTTTAATTTCACTGCTCCACCTTGCTTATTCACCACAAGCATTCAAGTTCTTTTAATTAGAAGCACATATTTGAATTAGAGTATAAATTGGCCAAAATTTTTTAGAAATCTAATTCATCCTTCCTCTTGGATAGCCATACCTAGGCAACAAGTGGATCAAAGTAGGTACTCTGTTATTGATTATTGACCTAACCATCTAGAGTTAAAGATTTTGGCAATCCAAATGGAGTCTTTATTTAATGAAGGTTATTCTATAGATAGACCTTCACTTTTTAATGATTTTAATTATATCTATTGGAAAGCTAGAATAAAAATCTTTATACAAGCACATGATTATAAGTTATGAAAAATTATAATAGATGGCTCACACACGACCAATGCATTGGAAGAGCATGATAAAGAAATAGCCCAACTTAATGCTAAGGCCATGAATATACTTTATTGCTCCTTAGAGTTAAATGTATTTAATGCAATATCTTTATATATTTCAGCAAAACAAGTTTGGAAGAAATTGGAAAGAACTTATAAGGAAGCAAATCAAAAAGAGGATTCAAGCTCCTAAGAAGAAAAGAAAGCTCACCCCAACATATACCTCATGGGTCATGAGGATGGAAAGAAAAATAAGAAAAAGAAACAAAGGAAGATGAAAGCTTCAATTAAGGTGGAGCAAAGCAAAGAAAAGGAAGATGAAAAAGAAGAGCAAAAGGTAGACCAATTATGCTTGATGGATAAAGAGGAAGAAAGTATTATAAATCCTTGCCTGATGGCTCTCAATAATGAGGTAAAATAGAAAATTCCTCTAAATTTATATTTGATGAATTGTTTGAAGCCTTCAATGATTTAATGGATGAATTTAAAAAACTAAGGCTAAAAAATAAAGAGATTAAAAGATCTAATCTTCTTCTAGCTGATGAAAAAAATAAACTATTGACTGAAAAAGAAGATATCTTGAAAGAAAAGAATATTTTGGCTAAAGAAAAAAAAATGGATTAAATCTAAAAATTCTTTAGTTAAAAAAAATATGGAGCTTAAAAAGGATAATGATACCTTAAGATTCTCCTTAAAGGAAAATGAAAATCTTTTAAATGAAAAGAAAGAGCTCTTGGGAGAAAATAAAAAATTAAGAAGAGAGATTGAAGTTTTAAAACCTATTGCTAAAAACTTTACCATTAGTTTTCAAAATCTCCAATCTTTGGTAAAAGTTAATGGGACTATTTTCAATAAAATAGAAACTGATTTTAATATTTCTAGAATGCAGCAAAATGCTAGAAATATTTTTACAAGAGCTTCAACTAAAGATCATACCATTAAATGCTTTAAATGTAATCAAATTTGCCATAAAATTTTGGAATGCAATTTTAAAAGAATTGGCCAAGCCTTGATAAAGCAAATATAGGTTCCAAAAGGAACCATAAGCTCTAACCTCAATGGACCGAAGATGGCTTGAGTACCAAAATATAGTAAATGATTTTCTAGGTACATCAAGGATCTAATAGAATTGAAAGAGAAAAATATTATGAATGGATGCCATAGGAATGAAATTGGATGAGTGATGAGGTTTGGTAAAATCTAAACTTTTCTCACATCATGCCATCATTGTCTAGTAAATATATTCTGATTATTAACTAGCATAATTATTGAGTATGTTTGATTGATCTTGATGATTTTATCATTGTTTAAAGTGATCATACTTCATAAATTGAAAGTTTGATGTATTGATCAAAACTAATATATTTTGTTGATTACTTAATTTAAGCTTATTATTCTATTCTAAATTCAACATGCTTGTTCAATTATTTGTATCATGCTATATTGATCTTCAATTATCTAAGAAACCTAAATTGTTATGAACTTGATTGTATATGAAACTATTTGGGTGCTAAACTTAAAAATTGAACTAAGTTTGACAATCCCCCATATGATGCCTAAATGTTGAAATATTCTAAAAAAAAATTATTGCATGATCTAAGTACTTGAAAATAAAATGTTCAATCATAAAAATTAAGTGCTTGATGTAGTCATTTAGATTGCATCTTAGGTTTACTCTTAAGAATTTGAAATTCTCTAGTCGAACCAAATTCCATAAAACCATTATCTAGATTCAACTTGATTTGATTATAATTGATTTGTTAGATTATCATACCCCTAATTGTTTAATTTTGGATCCTCCCCCAAATTAATATGAATATCAATCTTGATCATTAATTTGATTTTCTTTTTCGATCTTAAAAGAGAATTTATTAATGAACATTCATATTTTATTTCAATTGATTAAGTTTGAAAATTGAATTTGAAAAATGGTCTTCTTGAATCTTTTAAAGTTGACATCAAACAAGATGTTTAGAGAAAGTTATCATTTATCCTTAAAGCTAAACTTTTAAAGAAGACTTTAAATTTAAGTGATTGGTATCAAATATTTTATTATTTGCCATGTATTTAATTGATCTATCTTTTGGCAAGAAGAGAAGATTGTTTTTGTTTCAAATCTAGTTTGGCACTACTATACCATTTGATATAATATCGTTTGAGATAAATTCAAAAATTCATACCTTTTTTAAAACTATAATTGCTTGATTTTTCTTAAGAAAAGGAAGAGATGATATTTTGAAGAATAACTTAAAATCTCTTTATGGTGTATCTTGACTGATTTGCTAATATCAACTCAAATTGATTTATTTGAATCAATTTATCTTTATCAATTCAAAACTAAATTCATTGATATCAAGCTGAATTTGAAAATTAATCTTTAAATGGTATTGAATTGTTAAGAAAATTATGATTTGGTCTAAATTTTAGTTTAATTGATATCAAGAAGTTTCTTCCTAAGAAAATTCTCGCTCTTGACATCATTGGTATCATTCTTGACTTGCATTTTATTGTATTATTTTTTGACAAAAGAATTAGATATAATATCTTAAATCTATTTTATATTGATATACTCTTGATATGATATCTCTTGAGATAAATTCAAAGAATCTCATATATTTTTCTGAACTTAATTAAGTGAATGTTTTGTTTGATTAATGCTTATTTTACTTAATTGATGCTTATACTTTTAAATTATATTTAATTTTAAAATGATATTATTTGCTAAAGTAAGGGAGAAAAATTATTAAAGAAGAAATGATCAATTATTTAAAAAGAGCTTTGAAATTAAAAATATCTTTCAAATTTAGAAAATTTGAATTTAGTAGTTAAGTTCATGTTTAATCTGCTTGATTTGAAAGAATAAGGAGGAGAAAAATTAAAAAGTAAATTTATCTAGCATTAATTATGAAAAATAAGGAGAGTGATATTATTTAGCTTTGACTGAAAATTCTAATTAGCCTATATTGTGGTAAATGAACATTGATTTCATTATACTTTTGAGTCTTAATATGATTATTCCATTTGATCTATATGCTTTTCATTTGATTGTCAAATCATTTTTGAAAACTATTTGTAGTGAAAAGAAGATTGAGACATAATCTTATTCTAAATAAATTGATTTTGATATATTCTTATAATTTTGAAGCTCATTGATAAATGTAATACTGAACTTTTCATGTGCCAAAATTTAAACTGTAGGAACCAGATCTAGGATTTCATAGGTAGATCTTGAAACTTTTTCAAGATCTTACAGCAAAAGACTTAAATAAATTTAAAATTTATTTAAATAATTATGTAAACATCTAGATCTCAGATCTATTACATGATTAAGAAATGATATTAAATCAAAAATTAAAATTAAATAAGAAAAAAATGGTTGATCAAATTAATCTAGATCTACACTACATCTAATGCAGGTATGAAGTTTATAAATCAGATCTATTACCTGAGCAAGTTTAGATGTTCTAACTTACTTATCTAAGCTTGAGGATGATGTCATGAGCCGCACATGCATCTGACCTTTGGAAATCGTCCACACGAGCCTATGATCTCTGATCTGAATTTTGATGCAGGAAATTAGCACAGCATGCTAGTACTGTGCTGATCCTTCTTCGACGGTCGATCCGATGCTCCTTTTTTCAAAATTTAGACTCTCCAAAATATGAGAAGGAAGATGAGAGTTTTTTGATCTATGACTCTCTCAACTTAAAAGAAAGGAGGAGAGATTGAAAATAAAATAGCCCTAGAAGAAGACCCTCTTCTTCTTCTCTTTTCTCTTACCTAGACACCTAGTTTGGTATCTATGGAACCCCCATGCCCAAGGACCTCCTTCCTCTGATTTTTGCATGCCCCAAACCTCTCCCAAAGCTCTATATTCCATGAAAATATCAGAATAAAATTCATCCAATAAATAGGGAAAAAGAAGAGTCTAAGTTAGATCAAATTCCTAGACTAGGAATATCCAAACATGGGAAGTTGTTGGGGCGCCCAACTCTTGGGCACCTCCTTCATAATTTTTGGCATGGACCAACAAATGAGGGTACACAAAAAAAGAGATTATTTTTAATAAATAAGAAAAAAAATAATTAAAAGAGGGGGTGGCACTCAAGGGAAGATGTTTTGGTCAACAAGAATTCTATCTCATAGAATCCTAAGCAAAACCAATTCCTCCTTTGACTTGGTCTTCCACCTAACTTCTAAATATGACTTGGAGGAAAAGAGGGGGCATGAAAATCAGGAAGAAAGGGATTTTTCACAAAAAATACCTAAAAAATAGGTATGGGAGGCGTTGGGACCAAGGTGGCACAAGGAGATAGGGAGTCCTAGTCACACTAAGACTCCTATTTTGATTTGGTCAAATAAGATCTTTTAACCAAATAAAATAAAGATTAAACCAATTAAATAAGACCCTAATCCATTTAAGAAGTTAATTAAATTATATTTAATTCTAATTTATTTTTTAATTAAATTAAAAAATTGGGTTAATTCGAGTCCTAATTAGACTAGGACTAGTTCTTTCTTGCACTTGGCTTATCCAATAAACCAATTGGATTTTATTCAATCAAGCCCAAACCAAATCTAATTAAATCATATTTAATCAAACTTAATCTCAGCCTATTGGCTTAATCAAATTAAGCCAATTAGCAATCTAATTGCTAATCGATCCTCCTACAACACTTTTGATAGGTTAAACAACAATCGTATTGGTTGTTTAACCCTAGAATGATTCTAAATCGTTGATCAACCATCCGATAAAATCATAAGCTCTAATGTGTATGACTTCATAGGTCCGAACCTAAGTCGATAGCATAGAAATAAATTTTTATACCAATTGAAGTGATCATCTAGCAATGATACCTGACGGTCGGATAGGTCAAAGGTGTAGAACACCATCCTTAGAACCCATGTGGATATAGTTTCCATATAATTTATCCCCTTGACCACAATGCTCGTAGGATACATCAGAGTTCAACTATCAACTCTGATTAGATTATCCACATTATATTTTAAAATATCAAATCCATCTAATGAATTATCTTGGCCAAGATTTTGCTATATTGAAATACAGTGATACATTCTTCTCCAACTCTTGGAGTGGTCAATTCCATCTTGATCACACTATGGCTTCGCAAGTATTTGACTGTGCCTAGAAGCCTTCCCTTACTGAATTAGAAATTCAGTTAGTTCGGTATTAAAGAATAGTGAGTTGCTTGCAAGTCACTGAGGTGATCTCAGATCTAAGGGATACTTATATCCATATCCCATTAGAGACATTCTCGACAGCAGAATGCTCTGAAGTTGGTCACGTTCAATGATGATGTACCCATATATCTCACCTATATGCCATACCAGTATCTCCACACACCTTGGTTAAGAGGACAGCCTATCTATATGGCATATAGCGACCTATGCTCGATAGACACTATCGTCCTAATTAATAGCTTATCATTTGGTTGTGAACAAATTTAAAAACTAATCGATAAATCCTCTTTTTATCAAAACTAAATAGTCCTAAGGACTTCATCACAATAATGGAGTTCATTAGAAAATGTAAACTTATGATGAAAAAAGATGCCAAAATATTTTTTATTAATTAATAAATTAATTACAATATCTCAACCATCAATAGGCTGACGATTGGCTTTAGGATATAATTTCAAATAACTTTTACTTATCCTAAAGCCACTCGGCATAGTATCTAATATCCATCTTCGATTTATAGTTGTCGAACTTCTTGATTGCCAGGGCTTTAGTGAAGGGGTCAGCTAGGTTCTCCTTTTCGTCAATCATCTGAAGGTCGACGTCACCACGATCCACGATCTCACGGACCAAATGGAAGTAGCGCAGAATGTGCTTTGTTCATTGGTGTGCCTTCAGTTCCTTTAATTGAGCTATGGCACCAATGCTGTCATAGTAGAGCGGGACTGGACCATCATTGGAGGGTGCTACTCCAAGCTCGATGATGAACTTCCTCAGCCACACAGCTTTCTTTGCTGCATCTGATACTGCCATGTACTCTACTTCGCAAACAGAGTCAGCCACTGTATACTGCTTGAAATTTTTTCAGTACATGGCTCCATCATTTAGAGTAAACATATATCCCGACACACTTTTACTATCATTATGATCAGATTGAAAGCTGGAGTCTGTAAATCCCACAAGCTTCAGATCTGACTCACCATAAACTAACCATTGGTCCTTAGTATTTCTCAAATACTTAAGGATGGTTTTAACCACCTTCTAGTGATTTTCTCTAGAGTCAGACTGATATCTACTCACTACTCCTAGTGAGTATGCCACGTCTGGTCTCGTATATGTCATTGCATACATAATAGACCCCACTGTCAAAATATATGGAATTCTACTTATATGCTCTCTCTTCAGGAGTTGTCAGATAATTCTTCTTAGAGAGAGAAATTTCTTGGCCTATCGGAAGATAGCCCTTTTTGAAATTCTCCATACTGAACCTTTTCAGCATAGTTTCTACGAACATGGATTGGGATATACCAAGCATCCTTTTAGATCTATCCTTATAGATCTTCATCCCTATGATGTAGGATGCTTCACCCAAGTCCTTCATGGAGAACTATGATGACAACTAGACTTTTATTCCTTGTTGTATGGGGATGTCATTCTCGATTAAGAGAATATCATCCACGTACAAAATAAGGAATACCACTGCTGGGCCATTTGTCCATTTATAAATGTAGGATTCTTCTCCGTTCTTAACGAAGCCATACGTTTTGATCACTTTGTCAGAATGCATTTTTTAACTCCGAGATGCCTACTTCAATCCATAAATGGATCTCTGAAGCTTGCACACCTTGGACTCATCTATGGATGTGAACCCTTCAGGTTGTATCATATACATCTCTTCGATCAGCTCTTCATTTAGGAAAGTTGTCTTCACATCCATCTACCAGATCTCATAGTCTAGATGGGCAACAATGGCAAGCTTGATCCGAATGGACTTGAGCATTGCCACAGGGGAGAACATCTTATCATAGTCAATAATATAATATTGACGATACCCCTTAGCAACCAAATGGGCTTTATAGGTCTCCACCTTTCCGTCTGCGCCTCTCTTCCTTTTGAAGACCCATTTACACCAAATGGGTTTATCCCCTTCAGGTGGGTCAACTAATGTTCATACATCATTAATCTTCATGGAATTCATTTTGGATCTTATGGCTTCTAGCCATTTCTCAGAGTCGGATCTCTGCATCGCATCTATATAAGTGATCGAGTCCTCATTGTTCTCATCGAGTTTGATGGGATCACCATCCTGGACCAAGAATCCATAGTATCTATCTGGATGGTGGGATACTCTATCGGATCATCTTAATGGTGCGGGTTCATTAGGCTTTGGATTTGATCTGTTCAAATCCGACTTAGGTTCAACATTCTGTGTCAGACTTTCTACTTGTTGAATTTTATCAAGTTCAACCTTAGAGGCAACAGTTCCTTCATCAAGGAACTTTTTTTTCAAAAAGATTGTCCTAAGGCTGACGAACACCTTTTGTTCATCAGCATGGTAGAAATAGTATCTTTTGGTCTCTTTTGGGTATCCTATGAATGTACAGTTATCAAACCTAGGTCCAAGTTTTTCTGTAACTAACCGTTTGATATAAGTCGAAAACCCCAAAATCTTAAGATGTGAAAGTGCTAGCTTATGCCCTGTCTATATCTCATATGGAGTTTTAACTATAAACTTACTTGGAATCCTATTTAATAGACAACAAGTCAATTTGAGTGCATATCCCTAGAAGAATATCGGCAAGCTGGCAAATCCTATCATGGATTGGACCATATCTAATAGAGTTTGATTCCTCCTTTCAGACATACTATTATGCTGTGATGTTCCAGGAGGAGTCTATTAGGAGAGAATTTCATTCTCTCCTAGATATGTGAGAAACTCACTAGAAAGGTATTCTCCTCCTCGATCAGATTGAAGAGTTTTAATACTCTTTCCAGCTTATTTTTCTACTTCACTATGGAATTGTTTGAGCATTTCAAAAGAATCCAACTTATGTTTCATCAGATAGACATATTCATATTTGGATAGATCATCTGTGAAAGTGATGAAGTAGACATATCCACCTTTGGCACTTATGCTCATTAGTCCACATACATCAGTATGTACTAGACCTAAGAGCTCATTGGCTCTCTCACCTTTTCCAATGAAAGGTGATTTGGTCATTTTACCAAGAAGACAGGACTCACAGGTTGGAAATGATTCATAATCATTAACTTCAAGGATTCCCCTCTTGAGTCAACCTATTTATCCTGTTCTTATTTATATGACCTAGCTTACAGTGTCATAAGTAGACATGTGATACACTATCTAATCTAGGTTGTTTTGCAGAAGAATAGACTACATTAATAGGTTGTGATAACATATATACACCATTGTTTAATTATCCATAGAAAGCAGTAACACCATTCATAATAATATTACAAACTCATTTTTTTATTGAAATTTCATAATTGTTCATGGCCAAAAGGCCTACAGAAATGATATTTATAAAGAAACTAGGATAGAAATGATAATCACTAAGAACAACGGTATGAGATTCAAATACAAGTTTCAAAATTTTTAAAGCTAGAACTGAAACTGGTCTTCCATCTCTAACATTCAGGAATCTCTTGCCTTGCTCGAATCTTCTACTGACCTGCAACCCCTGCAACAAATTGTAAATATGGTAAGGGCTATCGGTATCCAAAACCCAGTTAGTAGTATCATAAATAGAGAAATTGCAAGGAGTTATCATATAAATATCTTGCCCAGCAACAGCTTGCTTCTTTCTCTGCCTATTCGGATTTAGGGAGGCAATGTATTGAGGATAGTTCCTCTTCAAGTGCCCCCGCTTCTTGCAAAAAAAGCATTTGGCTTGACTCTTATCGGAATTAGTCTTTGGGGTCTGGCCTGCACAGGTGTCCTAGCATGAACATGCACCTTCTTGGCTTTCTTCTTCTTGTTCTTCTTTCCTTTTCCAAAGGATTGAGAATAAGAAGATGAACCTCCCACTAAGTTTACCGACTCCTTATGGAGTTAGAGATCCTTCTTAAAGTTCTGAAGTAACCTCAGTAACCCGTGGTAGTCCACTTCAGGCTTTGACATTCTACAATATGTAAGGAATGGGAGATAAGACTTGGGCAGCAAGTTCAGTATTACATCTTTTCCAAGTTGTTTGTGCAAGGAAAAGCCAAGCTTGCTCAAGCACTCTATCAGCTCGATCATGTACAATACATGAACAGTGATAGAGACACCATCCTGCATTCTAGCATTGAAGATGGCACAACTAGTCTTGTACCTCTCAATGTCATCGGTTGTGCTAAAAGAATCATCCAATACTTGGAGCATTTCATTTAGCTGAGCTGTCTCAAACTTGCGATTGAACTCGTCACTCATCGCAGCCAGCATAATGCAGCGCACCATGGTTTGTTGGCTTTGGCCTTCTCAGAGAAGGGTCAAGTTAGGTCCAACCATTAACATGACCATACTCAACTAATGAATGATCAGGTCCAACTTTGGTTGGCCCACCTGACCATCATTTAGAAAGCTGTATCTAAGTGATCATATAATGAATGATAATTCCATCAACTGATAAGCACCAAGCCTTTGGGCCTTCAATGATTATCCAACTGATGGACCCATTATCATCCACTTTAATGGGAGGCTATGATCCAATTATCATATAACTATTTTATTTTAGGAACCTAATAATTTTAGAAGATTTATTTATAGAAGTGAGTAGGTCAAATTAACCAGCTTATCATGATCCTTCCACTAACTTCACCAAGTTAGCTAAAGGGAGACCATTAATAGGTTGGTCTAGGAGCACCTAAATCAGTCAAACTGATTAACCTAGCTGACATGGGTTAGCTCGAATAGTCAAACGATCCGATCAAAACATAATCTCACCAAGAGGCCAAGTAAGTTCGATCAGTGGAAGGATCTGCCAAGCTTGCCTTAGACACCATCAGAAATGGCCAGGTAAGTGGGCTGCCAATTAAAAACTACTGGTCAAATTTACCTTAGACACCAACTAATTTAATTAGTTTCAATTAGATCAACCTAATAGTTCATGCTAGACCACGTAGCCAAGAATCAAGTCCATCTTTGATCTTGTTAAAGACATGGACTTGACCAACTATAACTATTGTAATTGATCTAGAGAATCCTTGACCTAATCTAAGACAACAATTGATTAGATTTAGTAAATTCTCTAATTAAGTTCACTTTTTAATCTAACCCTAGGTCTAACCTAATTAATGGACCTAATCCTCACTAACCTATTTAACTCAATGTATTATGATTTGTGTCTTAGGATCTTCAATTCACAATCCTAGATCCTAATCAATCAACTTCTTAATTCTTAATTAATTTTTGGACTGAGGGTTGGGGTTTGGCTTTTTGAAAATGATTTTCATATTTGTAAAATATTTTTATAATATAGTTCTATCAACCAAGTTGCATGTTTGATTCATAATCAATATGCAAGTAAAATAAACATAAAACTACTTGAGATCTAATCTAAATAGGTTCATGTAATTGAAACAATTTCAATAATAATGAATCATAAATCTCTCTAGATCAAATCTAACATATTTATGATTATTGAAATCAAATTAAAATATTTTTAATCAGATCATAAAATTTCTTAGATTTAATCTAAAATTTTATGATTAATATTTTAGATCAGCACGTACTAGGACAACCTATTCACTATAAGGGATAAACCTTACAGCAGGACAACCTTATGGTAGTCCGTGCAATCTAAAATATTTTATTTTTTTATTTTTTTAATTTTATATTTAATAATTAGATTATAAATTAGATCTAATCTAAGAAATAATCTAAATATGCATGAAAATTATGTAATAAGAACCTTGCTCTGATACCAATTGTAGGAACCGGATCTAGGATTTCATAGGTAAATCTTGAAACATTTTCAAGATCTTGCAGCAAAAGATTTAAATAAATCTAAAATTTATTTAAATAATTATGTAAATACCTAGATCTCAGATCTATTACATGATTAAGATATGATATTAAATCAAAAATTAAAATCAAATAAGAAAGAAAAAGGTTGATCAAATCAACCTAGATCTACACTACATCTAATGCAGGTATGAAGTTTATAGATCAGATCTATTATCTGAGTAATTAGATGTTCTAACTTGCTGATCCAAGCTTGAGGATGATGTCATGAGCCGCACACATGTCCGACCTCTAGGAGTCAACCATACGAGCCTACGATCTCTGATCTGAAGTTCGATGTAGGAAATTAGTATAGCATACTAGTACTATGCTGATCCTTCTTCGATAGTTGATCCAATGCTCCCTTCTTCAAAATTTGGACTCTCCAAAATATGAGAAAAAAGATGAGAGTTTGCTGATCTGAGACTCTCTCAAAAAAACTCGAAAGAAAGGAGGAGAGATTGAAAATAAAATAGCCCTAGAAGAAGACCCCCTTCTTCTTCTCTTTTCTCTCACCTAGATACCTAGTTTGGTTCCTATGGAACCCCCACGCCCAAGGACCCTCATCCTCTAATTTTTGCACATCCCAAACCTCTCCTAGAGCTCTATATTCTACAAAAAAATTAAAATAAAATTCATCCAATAAATGGGAAAAAAGAAAAGTCCAAGTTAGGTCAAATTCTAGACTAGGAATATCCAAACATGGAAAGTTGTTGGAGCGCCCAACTCTTGGGTGCCTCCTCCACAATTTTTGGCATGGACCAGCAAGGGAGGGTGCACAAAAAGGAAGATTATTTTTTTAGAATAAGAAAAAAATTAATTAAAAGAGGGGGTGGCAATCAAGGAAAGATGTTTTGGTCATAAGGATTCTATCTCATAGAATCCTAAGCAAAACCAATTTCTCCTTTGAGTTGGTCTTCCACCTTACTTCCAAATATAACTTGAAGGGAGCGAGGGGGTGTGAAAATTAGAAAGAAAGGGATTTTTTATGAAAAATATCTAAAAAATAGGTATGGAGGGCATTGAGACCAAGGTGGCGCAAGGAGATCGGGAGTCCTCATCACACCAGGACTCCTATTTTGACTTGGTCAAATAAGATCTTTTAATCAAATAAAATTAAGATTAAACCAACCCAATTAAATAAGGCCTAATCCATTTAAGAAATTAATTAAATTAGATTAAATTAAATTTAATTTTGATATATTTTTTAGTTAAATTAGAAAATTGGGTTAATCCATGTCCTAGTTAGACTAGGACTAGTTCTTCCTTGCACTTGGCTTATCCAATAAATCAATTGAACTTGATCCAATCAAGTCCAAACCAAATCTAATTAAATCATATTTAATTAGACCTAATCTCAGTCTATTGGCTTAATCAAATTAATCCAGCTATCCAATTGCTAATCCATCCTCCTACCATACTTGCACTAGCTTAAACACCAATCGTATTGATTATTTAGCCCTAGAATGATTCTTAATCATTGATCAACCATCCGATCAGATCGTGAGCTTTAATGTGTGTGACCTCAAAGGTTTTTCTATATTGATTGTGTTGGTGTGAAATTTGATTGATGTCAGATCAAGTTGGAGTTAAGAAAAAAGAGGTCGCCACCAGTGAGCTGCAAAATAAAATTCTATCTGGAGTCGGTGGTGGTGGCTCCAGTAGGACCCTCCAACGATTAAGTTAGCTCTTTTGGCTAATAGGAATGGAGTGCTCAGAAAAGAATTCAACAAAATTTTGAAAAGAAGAAGAGAGCTTAGAGAAAATATATCTGGAGGATCTTTTTTATAGACGGAGCCCAGAGTAGACTGATAGTGATAATCATAGTCGTCCGATAGCTGGCTGCTTGGGGCCACATGGGGTTTGTTATAGAGAGGGGCGCCGCCTATAGCAGACTGATAGTAACAGCAGTAGCCATCTAGTAGCGGGCTGCTCGAGGTGGCATGGGATTTATTATGGAGAGGGGAGTCATCTATAGCAGACTGATAGTGACAGTCAAAGCTGTCTGATACTGAGTCACTCGAGGCCATGTGGAGTTTGTTATGGAGAGAGGTGTCCATTGTCATGATGTGCCCATTTGTTGAGATTTAATAGTCGAAGTTTGGAGGAAGCAGACGTTGGTTGGTGAAGAGCTTTGATGTATGTTAATTCCAGAGGAGTCCAAACTCCTAAAGGAAATACGATGAGAGGGGATCATCTAGGAGGAATACTACTTAAAATCAAGAAGTAATCCATTGGAGGAATCTGAATGAAGTTCGACTGATGGAGAAGTCTAGAAGGAGTCCGACTGGTGGAGAAGTTTGGCTGAAGGAGAAGTTCGAAAGGAGTTTGACTTTTGGAGGAATCTGACTGAAGGAGAAATTCAAAAGAAGTTCAGCTACTGGAGGAATTTAACTGAAGGAGAAGTTTAAAAGGAGTTTGACTCCTAGAGGAATCCAATCGAAGAAAAAGTTCGGAAGGAGTTTGGCTCCCAAATAAATCTGATTGAAGGAGAAGTTCAGAAGGAGTTCGGCTCCTAGAGGAACTCGATCAAAGGAAAAGTCTAGAAGGAGCTTGACTGCTGAAAAATTTTCGATCGAAGCTCTTCTATGATTACTAGTTACATTAGGCTAAGCATCAGATTGGACTTTAATGAGAGCGGAATTTATCCCCAACAATAGCCCCCCACTCCTAAGTTCGAAATTTGAAGGATGGGAGTACAAAAAAGATGACTACCGAAGTTCTTTTCTGGGCTCTGCACCCATTGAGATTGAAGCTTGGGAGAGATCTTATCTTCTATTGAAGTTGAAGCTCGGAGAAGATCTTATCTTCGATTAAAGTTGAAGCTCAGGGAAGATCTTATCTCCAATCGAGATTAAAGCTCGGGGGAGGTCTTATCTCTAGCCGAGGTTGAAGGAGATCCTGTCTTCCATTAAAGTTGAAGCTTGGGGGAGATATTATTTCCAATCGAGATTGAAGGAGATCCTATCTTCTGTTGAGGTTGAGGCTCGGGAGAGATCTTATCTCCAGCCGAGGTTGAAGGAGATCCTATCTTCTATTGAAATTGAAGCCCGGGAAAGATCTTATCTCCGATCGAGGTTGAAGTAGATCCTATTTTCAATTGAAGTTGAAGCTCGGGAGAGATTTTATCTCTGACTGAGGTTGAAGGACTCGGAGTGTATGTTGAAGGATTCGAACATAGGGCCAAATCCTCAGATTCCTTAATAACATGAATCCGAATCACAGCATTTGGCATTGTAGGTGGTATGGGAATCGAACTCAAATTAAGGATACATTTCACAGAAGTCTAGTGTTCTTCACTTAGATTTGACTGATATCTACTTGTGACACTCACAGCATGGGCTATATCAGGTCGTGTACATAGCATGGCATACATGAGGCTCCCTATTGCAGAAGCATAAGGGATCTTGCTCATGCGTTCTATTTCCTCAGGTGTGCTAGGGCACATCTTCTTGGAAAGATGAATACCATGTCTGAAGGATATTAATCTCCTCTTAGAATTTTCCATACTAAACCTCTTTAGTACTTTCTCTATGTACATCTTCTGTGAAAGTCCTAGCATCCTATTCAGTCTATCCCTATAGACCTTAATTCCTAGAATAAAGGATGCTTCGCCTAGGTCTTTCATGGAGAATTCCTTGGACAACCATAATTTGACTGTTGTCATCATGGGAACATCATTTCCAATAAGGAGGATGTCATCCACGTACAATACGAGGAAGACAACAGCGCTCCCACTGACCCTTTTGAAAACACACGGTTCCTCTTCGTTTTTGATGAAACCAAATGTTTTGATCACATCATTGAAATGAGTGTTCCAGCTTCGAGATGCTTGCTTAAGTCCATATATGGACCTTTGTAGCTTGCAAACCTTGTGATCAGTATCATTGGATGTGAAACCTAGAGGCTGTTCCAGATATCTTCCTCAAGATATCCATTTAGGAATGTCATTTTCACGTCCATTTGTTATATTTCATAATCAAAATAGGCTGCAACGGCAAGCAATGTGCGGATGGATTTCAACATAGCCACTGGGGAAAAGGTATCCTGATAGTCAATGCCTTCGCGTTGACTATAACCTTTTGCCACTAGTCTAGCCTTGAATGTCTCCACATTCCCATCTGCACCAATCTTTCTCTTGAAGATCCATTTACACCCAATAGGTACTATACCTTCTGATGGATCTACCAAGGTCCAGACTTGGTTTGAGTGCATCGAGTCAATTTCTAACTGCATTTCCTCTAGCCATTTCTCAGAGTCGATATCTGATATTGCCTCGTTGTAGATTTTGGGATCATCACCATGAGCACCATTACCTATGAGGAACATTTCCTCTACTTCCTCTGAAATAATACCTAAGTATCTCTCAGGGGGATGGAAAACTCTTTTCGATCTATGAGGTGGAGGAGGTAGTGTTCTTATTGGCTCAACTTGATTTGGTTCCAATTGGTCCTTAGCTCGTTGCACTTGTGAGACTTTCTCATCAAGCTTAATCTACTTTCCAAGGCCGCTATCTTGAATAAACTATTTTTTAAGAAAGATGGCATGTCGACTCACAATCACATTGTGGTCTTTTGGAATGTAGAAATAGTATCCTAATGACTCTTTAGGATATCCTATGAATCGAGCACTGAAGGACCTAAACTCTAACTTGTCCACTTGTTGTCTTTTGACATGAGCCGGACAACCCCAAATTCTGAGATGACTCAGACTTGGTTTCTTACCGTGCCATATCTCATACGGTGTGGTAGGAACGGTTTTAGAGGAAACCCTATTTAGTAGATAAATTGAAGTTAACAACGAGTATCCCCAAAGGAAATCAGGGAGGTCTGTGAAGCTCATCATGGATCGAACCATATCTAATAGGATCCGATTTCTCCATTCTGAAACCCCATTGAGTTGAGGTGTTCCTGGTGGAGTCCATTGAGAGACTGTGCCATTTTTCTTTAGATGGTCTAAGAATTCTCGGCTAAGGTATTCACCTCCTCGATCTAATCGAAGAACCTTAATGGGTTTTCCAGTTTGTTTTTCTACTTCATGTCTGAATTCTTTGAACTTTTCAAAAGCTTCAGACTTGTGTCTCATAAGATACACGTACCCATACCTAGACAGATCATCGGTAAAGGTGAAGTAGACAAAATTATCTCTAGCTGGTACATCAAATGGGCCACACACATCTGTATGTACTAGGGCAAGGAGATCTGTGGCCCTCTCCCCATGTCCAACAAAAGGGAGTTTGGTCATTTTGCCTTAAAGGCAGGATTCACAAGTTGGATATGACTCAGAAGTCAATGGACTCAATAGCCCATTTTTTTTTAATTTGTTGATCCTATCTTCTGCTATATGACCTAATCTTAGGTGCCATAGATATCTATCGTTTGAACTATCCCTAGATCGTTTGGCATTCACGTTTTGCTCGATAGTTAGAACAGGTACATCAACATGTAGCTGATAAAGACCATTAATAAGGATACCATTTGCAATTTTATTTCTTTCATAAAGAATGTTACAATGATCCTTAAAGAAGGTAATCACATAGCCTTCTTATGCTAAGCATGAAACAGAAATCAAATTCCTGCTAGCTGCAGGCACATAATAACAGTCTTTCAAAACTAAGTCTAAACCAAATGGTAATCGAAGAGGATATGTTCCCATGGCTACTACAGCAACTTTTGCTCCATTACCGATGTGTAGGATCATATCTCCATCCCTCAACCTCCTGCTATCCTTAAGATCCTGCATGGAAGTGCACAGATAAGCACTAGAACTAGAGTCAAGCACCCAACTGGATGTAGAAGAAATCGTAAGGTTAGACTCAATAATGAGCATACCTCTAGAAGGACCTTCCTTCTTGTTCTTCAGGGTGGCCAGGTAAGTAGGGCAGTTCTGCTCCCAATGGCCGTTGCTGTTGCAATGGAAACACTTTCCTTTGATATCGGTCTTTTCTTTGGCTCTGCCTTCTTCTTTGCTCCTTCCACCTTCTACTTTTTCGCAGACTTCTTTTTCTTTCCATAAGACTTTCTTTTAGAAGAAGTCCATTCCATAGCAAGAATTGTGCCTTTAGAACCTTTCATAGAAAGCTCAACGGTAACCAGCATATTCATTAATTCGGCCAAGAAATTCTGAAGTTTATGCATGTGGTAATTCATGATGAATTGCCCATATGCATCAGTAAAGGATTGCAGAATAATATCGTTCTGCAGGTCCAAGTCTAACTTCACACTGAGCTTCTCAAGCTCTTCCATGTCCTTGATCATTGTCAGACAGTGATCTTGGATTGACTGCCCATCACGCATCTTAGCCTTAAAAAATTGTTTCATGACTTGATACTTGGCTGTGCGACTCTATTCACCAAACATCTCCTGCAGGTGAGCCAACATTTGGTGAGCAGTCCCGATATCCTCATGTTGGCGCTGGAGCTCATCAGACATCAAGCCCAACATGTAATATCTGGCCTTATTATCTTCGTCTATCTATTTCTTCAGAGATGCTCTCTATTCAATGGATGGACGAGCTGATAAGGTGGGAGGGTCCTGAACCAGTACATGGGTTAACTTTTTGGAATCCAAAACTATTTTATAGTTTTTGAGCCAATTTTTATAATTGGGTTCGGTCAGTCTATGTGTGTCCAGGATACGTGCCAATGGGTTGGACGCAGATATTTTTCTGTAGAGAGTCAAAGATTCTAGTTAGATACTGTAATTATGACTTGACCAATTTGTTTAGAGATTTTATTTTTAAACAAATTAGCTCCCACTATTTTCTCGGATCCCTACACTCCCTCTGTAGAGATGCAAAAATCTTCATGATTAATGATTTCTAGTGGGTGGTGCGGTCTCACCAACTGACTCATCACCTTACCTAATAGTTATTGGTGATGGGTTAGCCAATGAGTGAACAACTCTTGTTCAATAATTCTCTAATCATGGTGCACCCAAACTTGGTCTCTAATTCATGAATCTCACCATATCCAGAATATTGATCCACTCCTTAGTTAAGTCAGACCCACCATTTGCACAGACTGGGTTCCTAATTGAGTCTCTCACCGTATCCGGAATATTGAGCCCAACTCATCCTCCAGCCCATAGCATCAAATGCCTAATAGACATGATTGCATCTTTCCGATGCAATTGAGCCACTGTATCCAGCCGAGAATAATCAACCTTGGGAAGGGCCCGCACGTCTACAATGGTGGAAGACCTCAGACTTAATCTTTTCTTAGGGAGAATTGATTCAGGTCTCATTAAACTAGACTTGTCATGGTCATAACAATCATGACTAACCTAGTGGCATGGGTTAGCTCGGATTATTGACCACCTCAGATCAGAACTGTGTCAATAGATATGGCCAGGTAAGTGAGACCGGTGGAAGGAATATGCCATTAACTCATACAAGAACGCATTCAGGTCGAGTAGCTTTCAATTAAAAATCAGTCGGTCGTATGTGCCAAACTTACCTTAGACACCAAATTGTTGAGCCAAAACCAATTGGATTAGCCTACAATCCAGACTCTAACCTCTGAGCCTAATTAGGTCTTGCTTGATCATGACTCGATCTTGACCCAGACTTAATCCTATTAGGCCGGTCAATTTAAGCATTGTTGATCCCATCTAACCAACTCTTGATTCGATTTGATCAACCGCTTAGACCTAATTGAGCTACCCAAGCCGAAACCCAGTATTATGAATATGTCTTAGATCTGAAATTCTCAATTTTAGACCTAATTGATATTTCATAATCTTAATTTTTAATAAAGTAGGGTTCATAAACAAAATATGCACAATAAATCCTAGAGTTTCAGGATCTAGGGTTTTGCAGAAAGTAAGTTTTGGGTTTCTGATTAAGGACGAACACGCAGCACCCCTACACATCATAAGAACACCCCATCGAATGGAAAGAGAGGGCCTTTAAACCCTTCTTCGTTCTTATGACTGGACGGCCAAGAGGAACGCCTTAATCAGGAACATGCAATACGACAAAATAGTTTTAGATCTATATCATATATCTCATATACAAACAGATCTAAACATGCCATATTTTGCGTACATCTCATGTATCGAATCATGCATATTTTCAGATCTAAATTATCTCATAATAATCTAAAAAATTAGATTTAAATTAATCTAATCAAAATAAATTCTAATCTAGACAACTATGTAGAACAATTCTACAACTAGTCTAGACATGCATCAATCATATCTCATATGATGTTAAAATTAAATAATTTTATTTGCTATTTTTCAGATGTTATTATAACACTTATAATATCAAAAAATAGTAAATAAAAGGATCTAAAATATAATTTAATCAGATTAAATCAAAAACATGCAAGACTATTCTACAGAACTATTCTATTTTAGAACTAGTCATGCATATTTCCTAATCTTAGATCCAAATTATTTAATTTTAATTTTTTCTGATTTCAGATCTGATCACATCTCATGTGACATCTAAAATCATTTATTTTTTAATTAAAATAAATTTGAAATCAAATCTAAATAATTTAGAACCTTGGCTCTGATACCAGTTGAAGGGAAATCCTGATTTCCAAGTCCAGGTTCGTTCAAATCTGATCAGATCAAGAGATATATTTCAAAAAATTTTCTCTTTGATCTATATCAGATCTGAGATATTTTAGATCTAATTTTTATTATTTTAATAAATAAAATATAATAAGGATAAATTAAATCAAATTTAATTTACCTGATTTGGGTAATCCAATTACCCGTTGATGATCCTGTATGCAGCGGAAGGTTCTGGATCTAGCCACACAAGCGCCTGGCCTCTACTGGTATCTACTCAGGCTAGATCTGGAGATCCTCTTCTTCTCTATCATGCCTCCAAAAATCAGATCTGGATCTGATCTAGAGGATCTTCAAAACTCCTTTTGAAGATCAGCAGTCGTCCTTTGCAGCAGCGCAGCCTTCTAGCTTTCAGTCGCCTTTCTTTGATCTGGATCGCACCTACCAAGGTTCAAAACTCCTTTTGGACGTGGAGAGCAAGGGGAGAAGGTGGTTTTGGCATGGAGGAAGAGGAAAGAGGCAGCCTTGGGGTGTGGGGAATTGTGATTCAATCTTCTCATATGAATCTGAGTTGCGCACAGGGTCTTATTTATAGACTGACTGTGATCCAACTTCTCTTCTTCCCAACCAATCACAATCCTTTATGAAATCAGATCTAAATCTGATTAGTAGGAATAGAGTCCCCTAGATTCTTCCTTAGAGGGCACCTAAGACCAGTCAAAGTTGGTTCTTAGGAGAACTCTAATTGGAATCCAGAAAGGAGATGGAGTCCTTGTCCAACAAGGACTCCTAGGCGCCTCCAACTTGGGCACACGCCAAGGGTGGCGTGCGCCCTCTTCCTTGCCAGGTTCTAGCAGGGGGACAAGCCCCCACCAGCTCTCCAATAGGTGCATGACATGTGGTCAAAAGTCAAAGTGTCAATGGTCAATGTTTGACCAGTCAAAGATAGACTTTTGACCAAAGTCAAAGAACAAGAAATGACAGGTGACCTAAAATGGTAGGTAATGTCTTACAAAATAAGACAACCTATTCTGACTTGGACAACCTCCAGTCAGACCATATGAAGGCCTCTAATTGAGCACAAACTCCTTTGGCTCAGATAGGACAACTTATTTATGATAGTAAAAAAAGAACGTTAGGTTCAATCGAGTGCTAGCACGATTTTCTTGAACCTAATTGAATCTCATTCAGATCAATTGAACTGGATCAGTTCAATTGATGATCACCAAATTCAAACCCTTATTTGTGTGACCCAGTTAGGTTCAGTTCTGTATGGTAATGGGATATGTCATGATCTCTATCATCGACATCATCGAAACTCCTTTCGATGGATCAGAACTCTTCTGATTCGAACAGCTAGAATGATCAATCATCTAAATCATTCTAATTGCTCCCAAAATCCACCAATGACACCTAGCAGTATATGGTGGCAACCCATCAGAGCTGAATGCGAACCTCTTGGTGCAGCTACCTGTGTGATTAAGTTCTTCTATCTTCAGCCCCGATCAGATTAGGGTTAAGGTAAACTCGTCAAACCCTAGTTTCTGTCATATGATGTAATCATTCGATTCGAGTCCGATATGAAAATCTAAATAGAAACTCTTTCTATTATTTCACTCTGCCATGGCCATGGACTTCTGGACTTGATTCTCATGATTATCATAGGGCTGCTCCTTTACCACCGAGGTAGATAGATTCCATCTTAATGCCATCCAGTTCCTACAATGAACATGCTATAGCCAACATACACCTCAGGATTCCATATGGCTAGGAGACCGAGTAATGGTGTAGTCAAACTATAACACCCTCAAGGTGAACTGCCGATGCACCTCAGGTCAAAGAACCAGACACACTACTGCAGCATCGAGTTAGTCATTGATGAGAAGGTAGACTCCCTAATGACTACTCGAGATGGTCACGCTCAATGCCCTCATTCTCTAACGAGTATCTGTACTCTCACTCTGATGTCTCCACACCGTAGACTTAAGACTCATCTACTAAAGAGAAACGATTGTACACCAATCTTTCGGATCAATCACCATCCTCGTGATGGTCCTATGGTCGAGAGCATTTTATGAGTTAACAATGATTATTCATGTCTTAAATTTTCAACTCTTAAAAATATGAATTATCATTACCATTAACTCAAAGAATGTATCACAGACACTAAATACACATATGTGATAGAAAATAACCCATTTTATTCATTATAGTCAAAATTACAATTTTGCCCCTAGAAGTGTATTACAAGTGTCAGCCAATTCTGGCTTCTAGGGCACATATACCTAACATTTTCTACCCAACTCCACCTCAACAGGAACACTCCTATAAGTGGATGTAACCTGCATGCTACCATTCTCTGACTGGCCATCGCTGTTTACCTTTATTTTTCTAGTTTCATCTATCCCAAACCTCCTCAAGATGCTCTTTTCATCAAAGATAATGTCCCTACTGATCACTGACTTCTATACCTGAGAGTCCCATAGTAGGTACTTCTTGATCCCTTGTGGATATCCTATGAATGTCATCTTTTTAGATTTTGGATCCAATTTGCTCCTCTCGGTTGCCTCCATATGTGCATAGGTTGTGCAACTGAAGACTTTCAGATGGCCAAGCTCCACCTTCTTTCCACTCTAGATCTCTTCTAGAATGCCTCTATTCATCTTATAATGAGGAGACCTGTTCATAAGAAAATAAGAAAAGTTAGAGCATCACCCCAAAAGAACTTTGGGAGTGATGTCTATAGCCTCAAACTCCATGCTTTCTCGGTCAGTATCCGATTCATCATCTCCACAACACCATTCTACTGGGGAGTCATCCTCACCATGTAATGATGTTTGATGCCATTTTCCTCATAGTACCTTCTGAACTCTAGGCTAGTATACTCTTCTCTATTGTCCGACCTCAGATACTTTATCTATCTCCCTGACTCCTTCTCTACTTCAGCTCTTTAGGTTCTGAATCAAGCAAACACTTCTGATTTTTCTCTAATCAGATAAACCCATACCTTCCTTGAGAAATCATCAATGAAAGTAATAAAGTATTTTGCCCCACCTCTAGCTGATACAGGAGTTAGTTCCCACACATCCAAGTGCACTAAATCCAGCACTCCCTCACTGTGCTTGGTACGTACTTTCGGCAAACTTCACTCTATGCTATTTACTAAAGATATACGTCTCACAAAGATCTGTGCCCTCCTTTAAGGCTGGGATCATACCTCTTTTGCTTAGTTTTGTGAGCTCATGATCACTAATATGACCCATTCGATAGTGCCACAGTCGATATAAAATCTGCTCCTCCTATGCCGCTGCTAGCACTTTTGTACTATCATTTACCATTGAGCCTTTTATTTCATAAAGATTGTTGCTCAGTCTTCTACCTCTCATCACCACCAAAGCTTTCTTGAAAATTTTTAGACATCCACTCCTAGCCTGGCTACTAGAAGCATAACCTTGCTCCTCTAAGTAGTCCAAAGAAATCAAATTCTTTGGCAACTCTGGTACATGCCTAATATTTGATAATGTACGAATGATCACGTCATACATCCTCATCCTGATAGAGCCAATTTCAGCTACTTTGCATGGATGATCATCTCTAAGGCTGACACTTCCACCATCAACCTTCTGATAGGTAGCAAACCACTTCCGATGAGAAGTATAATGGTGCGAGCATCTGATACAATTAGCAAGTCTTCTCCACTACTCACAGAAGCTGTATCATTTCACTTGTTGGCCTTCCCTTTTTCTGATCTCAAAAGGGGATAATCTCTCCTCAGGTGTCCAGGCTGATGACATTTATAACATTTCAATGTCATCTTCCTTTGATCGCGAAACATTGACCTACCTATGGATTTTCCTCTTGTCTTCTTTATTGATCTTTTCTGTCTTTCATTCACAGCCAAGATCTCAGACTTAGGGTCTTCCTTGCAGATCTTCTCTCTTTGCTCATTTGATCTGAGCACACCAACAACCTCTTCATAGTTTAGGATCTCCTTCCCATAAACTAGAGTTGTTATGAGACCATCATATGAACCTGGGAGAGAACATAATAGCAGCAATGCCCATTCCTCCTCGTCGATCTTCACATCCAAACTCATCACCTCAAAACATACCTGATTGAATCTTTAGATATGTGCAATAAGATCTCTACCTTCGGATATCCTCAGATTATACAGCTGTTTCTTCAACCACAGCTTATTCATCATGTTCTTTCCCATGTATGTATTCTTCAGTCTCTCCCAGAGCCCCTTTGCCATAGTCTTTGTGCAAACCTCGGGCAAAACTTGATCGATCAAGCACATCCAGATTGTGCTAAAAGCAATTTTCTGCAACTCTTTCCAATCCTCAGCACTGATCTTTTTCGATCTTTCTTTTATTAAGATCTTGTAGATCCTCTACTGAACCAACAAGTCCTTTACTCTTTGCTGCCATAGGATAAAGTTTTTCTTACCGTCGAACTTCTCAAAATCCACCTTGAATCCACTTGATTCCATGACTTCAAACAAGTTAAGAATAAATTTCTAACATCCTTCATGATCATACACCAGTAAAACTACCCTTCACAAAAGATCTAACTAGCCCTAGATCCTCTTTCCAACCTTTCTGTATCATCATTCCTTTATGTAAACAATCTCCACCTCAGTCTAGAGACAACCATGAAGCAAACTAAAAGTTTTAGAATAAAACCTGATGCAATAAATCCTGGATGTAGTAAATCCTAGGTGTCTTCCTTCCACGCAACACCGCTCTGATACCAAATGTTGGAAATATGTGCTTTTCCCACATGAATCAACGTGGCCGTCGATGATTAGCCAAGCAATAAGGAAGTACTTCTTAGATATCTTTATGGAAGCATGATCAAATAAATCAAGGAATAGAGAAGAAGAGAAGAAAAGATTTTCGGGAGAAAAGAGCTTTTATTTAGTATATTTCGGCATACTTACAATCTTGACCTATTTTTAGTATATATACTTTACAAAGGATCAAGTCTAAGCTCATAGAAAAATTTTTCAAATCCAAACAATCCACGTACACAAAATAATAACCCACAAAAATTGAATCGATCCAATTTTAGACTGAGCCAGCTAACCTACGACTGGATCAGCTCAGTCCCAGACTGAGCTGAGCTAGTTGTGTACTGTGCCAACAGCCTAAAAATACTACTTTTTGTCTAAATTTTTCTCTGAGACCTAGCCGACCTAGTCCTAGACTGAGCCAACCCAGTTTTCAACTAAGCTGGCTCAGTCTCAGAGCGAGTCGGTCCAGTTTCTGAACTTTACTATTATGACTGATTCTTCTTCTAGCTCGCTCCCATCTTTCCATGACCTATCTTCTCATGTTTCCAAGACTTGGGAGTGCCACTTCTGAGCTCACAGTCTTGATGTTGATGGAGATCCTATGAGGAAGTGAAGGCCTTCAATTCTTAAATAGAAGGTTAACCTCATCTTAACGAGGGTGAAGGCCTCTAGTTCTTAAATAGGAGGTTAACCTCATCTTAACGAGGGTGAAGACCTCTGATTCTTAAACCAATGATGTTACAAAGAGGCCCTCTCAGTGGTCCTTTTATGCCTTGATAATCTTGTTAGGAATAGGAGAAGGACCTCATCCTAACAAGAGAATTAGCCAACCATATCAGAAATAAGAGGTGGACCTTGTACTGATGTGGATGGAGACCCTACAAGAAAGTGAAGGCCTTAGATTCTTAAATAGGAGGTTAATCTCATCTTAATGAGGCTAAAGACCTCTGGTTCTTAAACTAGTGACGTTAGGGAGGCCCCCTCAACAACCCTTTTATGCCCCAACAATCTTGATAAGAACAGGAGGTGAACCTCATTCCAACAAGTGAATTAGTTGACCATGTCAAAAATAGGAGACGAACCTCGTCCTGATGTAGATGAAGATTCAATGGAGGATTGAAGATCTCTGAATCTTAAATAGGAGAATAGATACTCGAGATACAAAATAAGAGCTGTAATTTTGAGACAATATCAAGATCAGACACAATAAGAAAATAGAGTAAACTAGCAAGCGGCGAGCTACGGTAAAACACAGACAAACAAATGAAAGAAGCTTCATCTCATTAAAAATAAAGGTTGTTACATGAATTAGTAGGATCAGTTATAAAGAAAGAAATAAAATGAGATCCTACTCAGAATTGGACTTCGGGCTACCAACCCTAGCCATTGCAAGGGAGAGTTCCAAGCGCTTTATTCTCCCCTCAAGCTTTTGTCTCACCACTAGGCTCTCCCTTAGCATCCTCTCCCACCTGTGCAACTCTTCCTCCATCTCTCTCAGTCTCTTCCTATGAATCACTAACTCGGCTTCGGCATCTTTCACAAGCTTTTCTAGTAGACCATCTAAACTTTTAGATCACGAAGTTCCTTCTCCATGCCCTCAAACTTTATGGTAAAATTTCCAAGAGCATCCTTCAAAGTGATGATTTCATCTAAATGTGCACTTGGGCCAGTCTGAGCATTATCCGCCAATTATTTTTAAAGTTGTATAACTTTGGAGTTTGCCCTATTAAGTTTTCTCTTATAACCCTCGATCTACTCATGCCAATCGATCTGATGGAAATTGTACAACCACTCAGCATTGCTCAGCTATGCCTAGAGATCAAAAAACTTCTTCGACCAATCCTAGTCGAGCTCTGCTCAATTCTGGCCCTAGGTCGAGCCACTCTCCAACTGCGTGATTTTCTCTTTTGAATTTCAAGCTTTAGCCTCAAGAGAACTGACTTTGGTAGTCAAAGCCCAAACCTTCTCATTACCAGACTTCTTCACTCGTTCTAGTTCTTTAGTTAGAAGATGCCTATTTTTGATATAGTCCATAGAGTCCTTTTTATGGACTTGTCGAAGGTGGGTGATTTTAATCATGGCTTTCAAATAATGCTTCTTTGATTTCTAAAGCTCATCCCTTACCTTCTTCAACTTCTCTTTAGTCTGATGAACCTCCTTCTATAGGTCTCTAATGATAGATTTCAGAGGGAGGCCTTGGGACAATGGTGCAGCATCGATGAGTGGTGGCGAGTTGTGACTATCTTTGCTAGGGGGATTCTAAATAATAGACATGTCACAACATCAAACATAAAGAAAAACTTATCTTCATTGCCTAAAATGTTTGGAGTACATAAAAGAAAAAGAAGAAAAAGTAACTATCAAAGGTTTTCAACCTCAGGAGGCAGGGCAGCAGGCGAGGTCGGTGCATCCTCAAAGACTCTTGGTTCAGGGATGGGCTCTGGAATCATGGTGGTAGGATCAAAGGTTTCGGTGTTAGGTCTAATAACCAGAGAAGCAGCGCCAGTGTGAGAAGGTTCTGCTTCATCGCCAGGCTCCTCAATTAAAAAGTGAGATCCATGTCCGGGAACCTCTTGGCGACTCTCTTCATGGAGACCTCGAATCTTTTGAGAAAGGCCTCTTGAGCGAAGGCAATTTTGATATTCTCCATTGCTTTGAAGGACTTGAAGACTTCAACAACTCCTTCTCTGCATCGACCTCCTCCTCGGCCTTTTTCCATTTATCCTCCTCCAATGCCAAGGTGGTCTTCAGCTCCACCAAGACTTGCTCCTCCCTCCATAGTGCTTCTTAAAGGCGCCCAACCTTGGTGGGATGAGACCTTGAAGCTTCTTTCAAACTTTCAACCTCAGCCTGGACCTTCTTGATCACCACTTGGGCTTCTTGGATGGCCCTCGAAGCCTTAGCCTTGCAGAGATTTGTCGCCTTCGAGTGAGCATATAAATAATGTCCCAACTGCAAACAACAAAATGAGAGTTACGGCTCTAGAGTACACCAAGACTTAGAAGAGATCGGTTACCTTGAGGAAGGCCACGAAGGATTCTTTGAATCATTCCTCGTCATTCTTTTGGATCATTTTCTCTGCAATATAAGCAAGGATGCTCCCATCCATTAAAGTATGGATTACTTTCCAGTCGTCCAGGGAACCCTACTCTTGGTTGGAGCTATCACTGTCAAACCTTTTGGTGTTCCTCTTGACCTTCCTAGTAACAAACCTTTTTTTTTTTTAGCTGCTTTCCTCTACTCGGGGAGCACAAGGATGTTGGTTTCACTGGGCAAGGTTAGGCTAGGCACAGCTGTGATGTTTTTTGAAGCAGGCACTATTGGGATCGGCATGGTCGAGCTTGTTTCCCTAATCATGGCCCTTTTTGATGGTCCTCTCTGTGATTGCCCTTCCTTTTGAGGGTCTTGATCCTTTGGGTTAGACAGTTCTGCTCTTCCAGAGTCATTTCTATAATGATAAAAATTAAGATCAGAAGAGAGTATAAGGTAAAGTTAATGAAATATGAAAATCTACCTGCCGGATCAAGAAGACTAAGCTCGAGATTAAACAAGATCTAGTCATCTAGTAGATTGGATATAAGAGGAGCTCGATAGTCTCTAAGCTTATTAACTGAATCTTGATCCTCCCTTTCTAGTTTGGGGGATCGGCAGACCAAATCTCTCAAATTCCCCCTAGAGGACAACCCTAGTTCTAGGAGGGGGCATGAGACGAAGAAGAATCTCTCCTTCCAATTATGAACTAAGGAGGGGGCACCCCTAAGCAACCCATTCTTCCCAAATTGGGAAGATACGTACCACCAGTCTTTATCAGTACGGTGGCATTTGAAAGTGAAATAATTCCAAAATAAGAAAATCATAGGTCAGACCTTGGCCATGATGCACAAAGATAAAAATCCTATGATGAACCTAAATGAGTTCGGCACCATGGAGGTGAAGAAGATATTCAAGAACCTACTGAGAGCGACAACAAAAGGTGGGATCAGAAGTCAGAGTCCGGCATAGAGAGCCTTGGTGTACAAATAAAAATGATCCGATGGAGGAGAGCAAGCTCAACCGCTTAGCTCGGGAAGTTCTAGTTTATACTCTGAGGGTATCTCATATTGAATCCTTACCAAAGAAAGATCCTCAGGATGAAGTAAATAAGGAATGGTGCTAGGGACAAAGGGGGGATGAGGTGTTTCTATGGGATCGGCTGACTCCTTAAGACCTAAGTTCATCAAGTCTAAGCAAGCTGGGCTCCCGGAACCAGTCGACTAAGACCCCACAGAAGACATATGGATCAAACTATAACTTAGAAAAAGACATTAAAAATCAAAAAGAAAAAGGGAATGAAGCCTCTTAGAAAATCGAAGGGTCAGAGATTGAAAGGAATCAAAATAATTGAGAGAAAGTTTGGGCACCAACCTAGAGCAGTTCGAGATGGCAAGAAGGCAACCAGCAAGACACGAAATGAACGGGAAGCATTTATGGTCGAAAGAAAATTGCAAAAGGGGTTGAAGATCTCAGATGGGAGGAAGACAGAGACCAGGAAGATAAGAAGAAGACTCGAGAATAGAATAAGGCATCGAAGGAGAGGAGAGAGTTTAAATACCCGAGGGAGGCCCGAGGTAGTTATGATTGTAGGTTCTCCCTACATGATCCCTATCGAACGTGTGCCCTACTTATCATGGTAAAATTGGGCGGCCGGTAAGGCCTTAATGACACCATACCTCGAGCACTTCTTTGATGGAAATTTTGAAATCTTGTCTTTTTGGATCATCTCGTATTGAAGAAGCATCGCGCCAGCATAGATAATGCCAAATTTCTCCGCCTCACGAAGGTGGGAATATTAAAAAGAACTTTGGCACTCACATTTATACTCCCTTCTTTCGAACTTCAAACTTGGGAGTGGGGGGCTTGTATTGATGATAAATTCACTCCTACTGAAGTTCAACAAAATGCCCAACCTCAGGATGATCTCATCTAATTGTGGTGACCATTACCGTGTTAGATATATGTGCCCTAGAAGCCAGAATTGGCTGACACTTGTAATACACTTCTAGGGGCAAAATTATAATTTTGACTAAAATCAATAAATGGGTTATTTTCTATCACATATGTGTATTTAGTGTCTGTGATACATCTTTGAGTTAATGGTAATGATAATTCATATTTTCAAGAGTTGAAAATTTAAGACATGAATAATCATTATTAACTCATAAATTGCTCCTGACCATAGGATCATCACAAGAATGGTGATTGATTCGAAAGGTTGGTGCACAATCGCTTCTCTTTAGTAGATGAGTCTTAAGTCTACGGTGTGGAGACACCGGAGCAAGAGTACAGGTACTCGTTAGAGAACGAGGGCACTGAGCGTGACCACCTCGAGTAGTCATTAGGGAGTCTACCTTCTCGTCAATGACTGACTCGATGCTGCAGTAGTGTGTCTGGTTCTTTGACCTGAGATGCATCGGCAGTTCACCTTGAGGGTGTTATAGTTTGACTACACCATTACTCGGTCTCCTAGCCATATGGAACCCTGAGGTGTATGTTGGCTATAGCATGTTCATTGTAGGAACTGGATTGCATCAAGATGGAATCTATCTACCTCGGTGGTAGAGGAGTAGCCCTATGATGATCATGAGAATCAAGTCCAGAAATCCATGGCCATGGCAGAGTGAAATAATAGAAAGAGTTTCTATTTAGATTTTCACATTGGACTCGAATCGAATGATTACATCATATGACAGAGACTAGGGTTTGACGAGTTCACCTTAACCCTAATCTGATCGGGGCTCAAGATAGAAGAACTGAATCACACAGGTAGCTGCACCAAGAGGTTCGCATTCAGCTCTGATGGGTTGCCACCATATACTGCTAGGTGTCACTGGTGGATTTTGGGAGCAATTAGAATGATTTAGATGATCGATCATTCTAGCTGTTCGAATCAGAAGAGTTCTGATCCATCGAAAGGAGTTTCGATGATGTCGATGATAGAGATCATGACATATCCCATTACCATACAGAACTGAACCTAACTGGGTCACACAAACAAGGGTTTGAATCTGGTGATCATCAATTGAACTGATCTAGTTCAATTGATCTGAATGAGATTCAATTAGGTTCAAGGAAATCGTGCTAGCACTCGATTGAACCTAACGTTCTTCTTTTGCTATCATAAATAAGTCGTCCTGTCTGAGCCAAAGGAGTTTGTGCTCAAACAGAAGGCCTTCATATGGTCTGACTGGAGGTTGTCCAAGTCAGAATAGGTTGTCTTATTTGTAAGACATTACCTGCCAATTTTTGGTCACCTGCCATTTCTTGTTCTTTGACTTTGGTCAAAAGTCTACCTTTGACTGGTCAAACGTTGACCATTGATACCCTTTGACTTTTGACCACATGTCATGCACCTATTGGAGAGCTGGTGGGGGCTTGTCCCCCTGCCAGAACCTGGCAAGGAGAAGGGCGCACGCCAAGGGAGGCGTGTGAGCCCAAGTTGGAGGCGCCTAGGAGTCCTTGTTGGACAAGGACTCCATCTCCCTTTTTAGGATTCCAATGAGAGTTCTTCTAAGAATCCAAGTTTGACTGGTCCTTAGGCGCCACTCTCCAAGTAGGAATCCAGGGGACTCTAATTCCACCAATCAGATTTAGATCTGATTTCACAAAGGGTTGTGATTGGTTGGGAGGAAGATGACTTGGATCACGCTTAGTCTATAAATAAGACCCTGTATCCAACTCAATTGTAATGAATAAGAATATGATGAGATCAATAGTTTTCCACGCCCCAAGGCTGCCTCTCCCCTCCTTCTCCATGCCATACTCTCTTCTCCCCTTGCTCTCCACGTCCAAAAGTGTTTTGGATTTGGATTGGTGCGATTTCAGATCAAAGAAAAGGAGATCAAAAGCAAGAAGGCTGCGCTGCTGCAAAGGACGACTGCAGATCTTCAAAAGGAGTTTTGAAGATCCTCCAGATCAGATCCAGATCTGATTTTTGGAGGCGTGATAGAGAAGAAGAGGATCTCCAGATCCAGCCCGAGTGGATACCGGTAGAGGCCAGGCGCTTGCGTGGCTAAGATCCAGAACCTTCCGCTGCAAACAGGATCATCAACAGGGTAATAGGATTACCCTATTCAGGTAAATTGAATGTGATTTAATTTATCCTTTTCATTTAATTTTTATTAAATAAATAAGAATCAGATCTGAAACATATCCCTGATCTGATACAGATCTAAGAGAAAAAATTTTGAAATATATCTCTTGATCTGATCAGATCTGAACGAACCTGGTCAGGGAAATCAGGATTTCCCTTCAAGTGGTATCAGAGCCATGGTTCTAAAAATTAGTTTAGATCTGATTTTAAAATTTTATTTTAATTAAAAATAACGTGATTTCAGATGTCACATGAGATGTGATCAGATCTGAAATCAGAAAAAATTAAAATTAAATGATTTGGATCTAAGAACATGAAGATATGCATGACTAGTTCTAGTATAGAATAGTTCTATAGAATAGTTTTGCATGTCTTTGATTTAATATGATTAAATCATATTTTAGATCTTTCTTATTTACTATTTTTCTGATATTATAAGTGTTATAATAACATCTGAAAAACAGCAAATAAAAATTATTTAATTTTAAATATCATATGAGATATGATAGATGCATGATGTCTAGACTAGTTGTAGAATAGTTCTACATAATTGTCTAGATTAGAATTTATTTTGATTAGATCAATTTAAATCTAATTTTTTCAGATTATTATGTGATAATTTAGATCTGAAAACATGCATGATTATGATACATGAGATGTATGCAAAATATGCCATGGTTAGATCTAAATTTGTATATGAGATATATGATATAGATCTATAACTGTTTTGTATGTTTATTGAATGTTCCTGATTAAGGCGTTCCCTCTTGGCCGTCCGGTCATAAGAACGAAGAAGGGTTTAAAGGCCCTCTCTTCCCATTCGATGGGGTGTTCTTATGATGTGTAGGGGTGCTGCGCGTTCGTCCTTAATCAGAAACCCAAAAACTTACTTTCTGCAAAACCCTAGATCCTGAAACCCTAGGATTTATTGTGCATATTTTGTTTATGAACCCTACTTAATTAAGAATTAAGTTTATGGAATATTAATTAGGTCTAAAATTGAGAATTTCAGATCTAAGACATATTCATAATACTGGGTTCGGGCTTGGGTAGCTCAATTAGGTCTAAGCGGTTGATCAAACCGAATCAAGAGTTGGTTAGATGGGATCAACAATGCTTAAATTGACCAGCCTAATAGGATTAAGTCTGGGTCAAGATCGAGTCACGATCAAGCAAGACCTAATTAGGCTCAGAGGTTAGAGTCTGGATTGTAGGCTAACCCAATTGGTTCTGACTCAACAATTTGGTGTCTAAGGTAAGTTTGGCACAGACGACCGACTGGTTTTTAATTGGAAGCTACTCGACCTGAATGCGTTCTTGTACGAGTTAATGGCATATTCCTTCCACCGGTCTCACTTACCTGGCCATATCTGTTGACACAGTTCTGATCTGAGGTGGTCAATAATCCGAGCTGACCCATGCCACTAGGTTAGTCATAATTGTTATGACTAAGCCAAGTCTAGTTTAATGAGACCTGAATCAATTCTCCCTAAGAAAAGATTAAGTCCGAGGTCTTCCACCATTGTAGATGTGCGGGCCCTTCCCGGGGTTGATTGTTCTCGGCTGGATACAGTGGCTCAGTTGCACCGGGAAGACGCAACCATGTCTATTAGGCATTGGATGCTATGGGCTGGAGGATGAGTTGGGCTCAATATTCCGGATACGGTGAGAGACCTCAATTAGGAACCCAGTCTATGCAAATGGTGGGTCTGACTTAACTAAGGAGTGGATCAATATTCCGGATACGGTGAGATTCATGAATTAGAGACCAAGTTTGGGTGCACCATGATTAGAGAATCATTGAACAAGAGTTGTTCACTCATTGGCTAACCCATCACCAATAACTGTTAGGTGAGGTGATGAGTCAGTTGGTGAGACCGCACCACCCACTAGAAATCATTCAATCGCGGAGATTTTCGCATCTCTACAGAGGGAGTGTAGGGATCCGAGAAAATAGTGGGAGCTAATTTGTTTAAAAATAAAATCCCTAAACAAATTGGTCAAGTCAAAATTACAGTATCTAACTAGAATCTTTGACTCTCTACAGGAAAATGTCTGCGTCCAACCCACTGGCACGTATCCTAGACACACATAGACTGACTGGACCCAATTATAAAGATTGGCTCAGGAACTACAAAATTGTTTTGGGTTCCGAGAAGTTAACACATGTTTTGGACCAGGACCCTCCCACCTTACCAGCTCGTCCATCCACTGAACAGAGAGCGTCTCTGGAAAAATGGATTGACGAAGATAATAAGGCCAGATACTACATGTTGGGCTCGATGTCTGATGAGCTCCAGCGCCAACATGAAGATATCGGGACTGCTCGCCAAATGTTGGCTCACCTGCAGGAGATGTTTGGTGAACAGAGTCGCGCAGCCAAATATCAAGTCACGAAACGACTTTTTAAGGCTAAGATGCGTGATGGGCAGTCAGTCCAAGATCACTGTCTGACAATGATCAAGGACATGGAAGAGCTTGAGAAGCTCGGTGTGAAGTTGGACTTGGACTTGCAGAATGATATTATTCTGCAATCCTTGACTGATGCATATGGGCAATTCATCATGAATTACCACATGCATAAACTTCAAAATTCCTTGGCCGAGTTGATGAATATGCTGGTTACCGCTGAGCTTTCTATGAAAGGTTCTAAAGGCTCAGTTCTTGCTATGGAACGGACTTCTTCCAAAAGAAAGTCTTATGGAAAGAAAAAGAAGTCTGTGAAAAAGCAAAAGGTAGAAGGATCAAAGAAGAAGAAGGCAGAACCGAAGAAGAAGGTCGTTGGCAAAGGAAAGTGTTTCCATTGCAACAGCGACGGCCATTGGAAGCGGAACTGCCCTACTTACCTGGCCACCCTAAAGAACAAGAAGGAAGGTCCTTCTGGAGGTATGCTCGTTATTGAGTCTAACCTTACGGTTTCTTCTGCATCCAGTTGGGTGCTTGACTCTGGATCTAGTGCTCACCTATGCACTTCTATGCAGGGTCTTGAGGATAGCAGGAGGCTGAGGGATGGAGACATGATCCTACGCGTCGGTAATGGAGCAAGAGTTGCTGCAGTAGCCGTGGGAACATACCCTCTTCGATTACCATCTGGTTTAGACTTAGTTTTGAAAGACTGTTATTTTGTGCCTGCAGCCAGCAGGAATTTGATTTCTGTTTCATGCTTAGCACAAGAAGGTTATGTGATCACCTTCTTTAAGGACCATTGTAACATTCTTTATGAAAGAAATAAAATTGCAAATGGTTTCCTTATTAATGGTCTTTATCAGCTACATATTGATGTACCTGTTCTAACTATCGAGCAAAACGTGAATGCCAAACGACCTAGGGATAGTCCAAACGACAGATATCTATGGCACCTGAGATTAGGTCATATAGCAGAAGATAGGATCAACAAATTGGAGAAAAATGGGCTATTGAGTCCATTGACTTCCGAGTCATATCCAACTTGTGAATCTTGTCTTCAAGGCAAAATGACTAAACTCCCTTTTGTTGGACATGGGGAGAGGGCCACAGATCTCCTTGCCCTAGTACATACTGATGTGTGCGGCCCATTTGATGTGCCGGCTAGAGGCAATTTTGTCTACTTCATTACCTTTACCGATGATCTGTCTAGGTATGGGATATGTGTATCTTATGAGACACAAGTCTGAAGCTTTTGAAAAGTTCAAAGAATTTAGACATGAAGTAGAAAAACAAACTGGAAAAACCCATTAAGGTTCTTCGATCAGATCGAGGAGGTGAATATCTTAGTCGGGAATTCCTAGACTATCTTAAGGAAAATGGCATAGTCTCTCAATGGACTCCACCAGGAACACCTCAACTCAACGGGGTTTCAGAACGGAGAAATCGGACCCTATTGGATATGGTTCGATCCATGATGAGCTTCACAGACCTCCCAGATTTTCTTTGGGGACATTCATTATTGTTAACTTCAATCTATCTACTGAATAGGGTTCCCTCTAAAACCGTTCCTACCACACCGTATGAGATATGGCACGGTAAGAAACCAAGTCTGAGTCATCTCAGAATTTGGGGTTGTCCGGCTCATGTCAAAAGACAACAAGCGGACAAGTTAGAGTTTAGGTCCTTTAGAGCTCGATTCATAGGATATCCTAAAGAGTCATTAGGATACTATTTCTACATTCCTGAAGACCACAATGTGATTGTGAGTCGACATGCCATATTTCTTGAAAAACAGTTTATTCAAGATAGTGGCATTGGAAAGCAGATTAAGCTTGATGAGAAAGTCTCACAAGCAGAAAGAGCTAAGGACCAAGTGGAACCAAATCAGGTTGAGCCAATAAGAACACTACCTCCTCCACCTCGTAGATCGGAAAGAGTTTCCCGTCCCCCTGAAAGATACTTAGGTATTATTTCAGAGGATGTAGAGGAAATGTTCCTCATAGGTAATGGTGCTCATGGTGATGATCCCAAAACCTACAACGAGGCGATATCAGATATCGACTCCGAGAAATGGCTTGAGGCAATGAAGTCAGAGATCGACTCGATGCACTCAAACCAAGTCTGGACCTTGGTAGATCCACCAGAAGGTATAGTACCTATTGGATGTAAGTGGATCTTCAAGAGAAAGATTGGTGCAGATGGGAATGTGGAGACATTCAAGGCTAGACTAGTGGCAAAAGGTTATAGTCAACGTGAAGGCATTGACTATCAGGATACCTTTTCCCCAGTGGCTATGCTAAAATCCATCCGCACATTGCTTGCTGTTGCAGCCTATTTCGATTATGAAATATGGCAAATGGACGTGAAAACGGCATTCCTAAATGGATATCTTGAGGAAGATATCTATATGGAACAGCCACTAGGTTTCACATCCAGTGATACTGATCACAAGGTTTGCAAGCTGCAAAGGTCCATATATGGACTTAAGCAAGCATCTCGGAGCTGGAACACTCGTTTTAATGATGTGATCAAAAAGTTTGGTTTCATCAAAAACGAAGAGGAACCATGTGTTTTCAAAAGGGTCAGTGGGAGCGCTGTTGTCTTCCTCGTATTGTACGTGGATGACATCCTCCTTATTGGGAATGATATTCCCATGTTGACATCAGTCAAGATGTGGTTGTCTAAGGAATTCTCCATGAAAGACCTAGGTGAAGCATCCTTTATTCTAGGAATTAAGGTCTATAGGGATAGACCGAATAGGATGCTAGGACTTTCACAGAAGATGTACATAGAGGAAGTACTAAAGAGGTTTAGTATGGAAAACTCTAAGAGGGGATTAATACCCTTCAGACATGGTATTCATCTTTCCAAGAAGATGTGCCCCAGCACACCTGAGGAAATAGAACGCATGAGCAAGATCCCTTATGCTTCTGCAATAGGGAGCCTCATGTATGCCATGCTATGTACACGACCTGATATAGCCCATGCTGTGAGTGTCACAAGCAGATATCAGTCAAATCCAGGTGAAGAACACTGGACTTCTGTGAAATGTATCCTTAAGTACTTGAGAAGAACTAAGGATATGATGTTGGTCTTTGGTAATGGAGAACTCCTGGTCCAGGGATACACAGACTCGGACTTCATGTCCGATATAGATGATCGAAAGTCGACATCTGGCAGACTGTTTGAAGCTGCTGGAAGAGTTCCAAGCAAACGAGGCAGAATGATACCATCATCTCATCCGCGATTACCTTGAGAAAGGTTACGTTGAGGTCAAGAGAGTCAACTCCACAGATAATGTGGCAGACCCACTTACAAAGCCGTTGGGCCAGCAGAAGATCGAAGCCCACCTTGAGAAGATGGGACTTAGACTTGTAGCCAATTGGCTTTAGGACAAGTGGGAGATTGTTAGATATATGTGCCCTAGAAGCCAGAATTGGCTGACACTTGTAATACACTTCTAGGGGCAAAATTGTAATTTTGACTATAATTAATAAATGGGTTATTTTCTATCACACATGTGTATTTAGTGTCTGTGATACATCCTTTGAGTTAATGGTAATGATAATTCATATTTTCAAGAGTTGAAAATTTAAGACATGAATAATCATTATTAACTCATAAATAGCTCCCGACCATAGGATCATCACGAGGATGGTGATTGATCCGGAAGGTTGGTGTACGATCGCTTCTCTTTAGTAGATGAGTCTTGAGTCTACGGTGTGGAGACACCGGAGCGAGAGTACAGGTACTCGTTAGAGAACGAGGGCACTGAGCGTGACCACCTCGAGTAGTCATTAGGGAGTCTACCTTCTCGTCAATGACTGACTCGATGCTGCAGTAGTGTGTCTGGTTCTTTGACCTGAGATGCATCGGCAGTTCACCTTGAGGGTGTTTATAGTTTGACTACACCATTACTCGGTCTCCTAGCCATATGGAACCCTGAGGTGTATGTTGGCTGTGACATGTTCATTGTAGGAACTGGATTGCATCAAGATGGGATCTATCTACCTCGGTGGTAGAGGAGTAGCCCTATGATGATCATGAGAATCAAGTCCTGAAGCCCATGGCCATGGCAGAGTGAAATAATAGAAAGAGTTTCTATTTAGATTTTCACATTGGACTCGAATCGAATGATTACATCATATGACAGAGACTAGGGTTTGACGAGTTCACCTTAACCCTAATCTGATCGGGGCTCAAGATAGAAGAACTGAATCACACAGGTAGCTGCACCAAGAGGTTCGCATTCAGCTCTGATGGGTTGCCACCATATACTGCTAGGTGTCACTGGTGGATTTTGGGAGCAATTAGAATGATTTAGATGATCGATCATTCTAGCTGTTCGAATCAGAAGAGTTCTGATCCATCGAAAGGAGTTTCGATGATGTCGATGATAGAGATCATGACATATCCCATTACCATACAGAACTGAACCTAACTGGGTCACACAAACAAGGGTTTGAATCTGGTGATCATCAATTGAACTAATATAGTTCAATTGATCTGAATGAGATTCAATTAGGTTCAAGGAAATCGTGCTAGCACTCGATTGAACCTAACGTTCTTCTTTTGCTATCATAAATAAGTCGTCCTGTCTGAGCCAAAGGAGTTTGTGCTCAAACAGAAGTCTTCTTATGGTCTGACTGGAGGTTGTCCAAGTCAGAATAGGTTGTCTTATTTGTAAGACATTACCTGCCAATTTTTGGTCACCTGCCATTTCTTGTTCTTTGACTTTGGTCAAAAGTCTACCTTTGACTGGTCAAACGTTGACCATTCACCCTTTGACTTTTGACCACATGTCATGCACCTATTGGAGAGCTGGTGGGGGCTTGTCCCCCTGCCAGAACCTGGCAAGGAGAAGGGCGCACGCCAAGGGAGGCGTGAGCCCAAGTAAGAGGCGCCTAGGAGTCCTTGTTGGACAAGGACTCCATCTCCCTTTAGGATTCCAATGAGAGTTCTTCTAAGAATCCAGTTTGACTGGTCCAAGGCACTCTCCAAGTAGGAATCCAGGGGACTCTAATCCCACCAATCAGATTTAGATCTGATTTCACAAAGGGTTGTGATTGGTTGGGAGGAAGATGACTTGGATCACGCTTAGTCTATATAATAGAGACCCAGCCAACCAAGTGAAAATGAATCAAGAGATATAATCAAGAAGCAATCTTCCCACGCCCCAAGGCTGCCTCTCTCCCCTTTCTCCACGCCATACTCTCATCTCCCCTTGCTCTCCACGTCCAAAAGTGTTTTGGATTTGGATTGGTGCGATTTAGATCAAAGAAAAGGAGATCAAAAGCAAGAAGGCTGCGCTGCTGCAAAGAACGACTGCAGATCTTCAAAAGAGTTTTGAAGATCCTCTAGATCAGATCCAGATCTGATTTTTGGAGGCGTGATAGAGAAGAAGAGGATCTCCAGATCCAACCCGAGTGAATACCGGTAGAGGCCAGGCGCTTGCGTGGCTAAGATCCAGAACCTTCCGCTGCAAACAGGATCATCAACAGGGTAATAGGATTACCCTATTCAGGTAAATTGAATGTGATTTAATTTATCCTTTTCATTTAATTTTTATTAAATAAATAAGAATCAGATCTGAAGCATCCCTAGATCTGATAGGGATCAAGAGAAAAAATTTTGAAATATATCTCTTGATCTGATCAGATCTGAACGAACCTGGACCGGGAAATCAGGATTTTCCTTCATACCGAACTTCAACCAATATGAATACTAGCTCCAATTCACTCTAGGATGGCCAACCTCCAACCCATGCATGCTGAATGATCTTCTCAGCTTTGAATATCAGATCTTTCAAATAACTGCAAAATCTGAAGGGCATCTTGGATCTCATCCGGACGAACTTGAATAGTGAAGACAGTCACTTAAGCAGTTAGCTAAGTATTTGGCTAAGTGTTCGATCCTTGCGTTATCCAGCCCGACTGACCTTGAAGCTGGCTGAGCTTCTTTTCAACTGGATCTTCATCGAGCCAAATGTCACCATTACGATTGGATCTGACATCAGGAGTCCTAGACCAGTAGAGCTTCTCCTTAGATGAACTTCTATAACATGCTGTAAGTGGCATATCTTGGCATTCCTATGCTAAGAATCTTAGGTGTGCAGGCCAGAGTAAATCCGAACTTCAACCCTATAGAGCCTAGCCGTAGTCCAAAATTGGTGAATCCACCACCCTTTCAACCCTCTAGTTGGAACAATTATCTGCTCATGGATGACCTTGAAGATAGCTGAAATTCAAAGGAGCAATTAAGGCTCACCAAAGTGTTCTAAGTGTGTCTGCTTATTAGCCAGCCCTTGATTCCTATTGATCCAGATGAGCTCCCTCCAGCCACCAAATAGACATCTTCTGATCACCGAGCGGACTTCTTCCAGTCAAACTCCTTTTAGTCGAAGCCCCCTTTTGGTGGCTGAGCTGACTACCTTACATTCTAAGCATCGATTGAGCAGACTTGGACAGTAAAAGGATCTCGTTATCTACACAAGTTCAACTTCTAACTCAGCGAATGTCCACCAACCTGTGGACAACCTCAAAAATGGCCAAACCTCTCCAGAATTATTAGGGTGTAGAGCTTTAAACAGTTTGCTCACATGTGTAATAGTCCTAACCAAACTATGGCTATTAATCTCCAATGGTCTAGCAAGTCATGATAACGAATAGCATCTTTTGTAACAAACTTCACGTGGCCTCGAACTTCTACTAACAAGTAGTGATGGCTGTCACCATCAGTTTGTTACGAGCTCCGCCTATATAAGGGATCCTCTAGATACATTTTTTCTCTAAGCTCTCTTTGCCTTCTCAAAACTCGATAAAAATTCTTCTAAGTGCTCTATTTCTATTGATCAGAGAGCTGACTTAACCATTGGAGGATCCTATCGAAGCCACCCCCACCTTCGGTTCAGACTTATTTTTGAAGAAAAATCTCTATTTTCCATCGCAGGATCGTCTAGATCTGATCAGATCTGAGGTAAATTTTCAAAAAAAAAATTTAAATGATATGATCAGATCTAAGAGTTCTCAGATCTAATCATGATGATCTAATATTGAAAATAAAAATTAAATCTAAATAAGGAAACAACTATGGTTACCTGATTAGGATTATCCGATTATCCTGATGATGATCCTGATGCTCCTGAGATTCTGGATCGAGCCATGCATGTGCCTAGCCTCTACCGAAGTCCACTTAGGTAGGATCTGGAGGTCTTCTCCTTCTAAATCAAGGCTCAAAAGATTAGATCTAGATCTGATCTAAATCTTTTCCAAAAACTCTTCTGAAGAAGGAGCAGTTGTCTCTCAAAATAGTGCTGCCTTCTTCCTGATCTAGGCATTAATACTCCCTGGACTTTTGTTGGATTTGCACCCAACTCCTTGGGCATGAAGAGGGGAGAGAGAGGATCAGAGGATGGCATGGATGAGATGAGGGGCAGCCTTGCAGCATGGTGGATGGGCAAAAGCTCTAAACCCTAGGCACAAACAAGGTTTAAATAGACCCTGCTACACCATGCAGTACCGCATTACTTCGACCAATCATATTGTTCGATTCAATCAAATCTCAATCTGATTGGTGGAGTGATGTCACCTAATCTAATCAGGTTAGAGATCCCTCAAACTCTTTATAGGTGGTGCCATAGATGGATAGGCCCAACCTCTTTGGCACCTAAGAGTCCATCTCCATCAAACAATCCCTAGAGTCTCATCTGTATGGGACTCCTCCCTTTTCTTCATGTGCACACGCCAACTAGGGGCGTGTGCACATTTTTGTGCATGCACCCATTTTTGTGCATGGAATCCAAGGGGGCATGCACCCCAAGGAGATGTCCAAAGGGGGCGCACACCCCTGCCTCTTTCTTTCCTGCATTGTGACATCTTATGTCTCGATAGTGACAGAAAATGGTTGATGGCGATAGAAATTAGCAGGTATTCTCTTTATTCATCTGATGAATTAAGACAACTCTTTTCTAACTTGGACATGCTCCAGTCAATCAAAGACAATCCAAATAGGATTCTCTGGTGAGCCCTCAGTCGAGATGAACCAGAAAGACTATAGAAGGAGAAAGTTAGACTCAATCGTGTGCTAGCATGATTTTCTTGAACCTAATTAGATCTAATTCAAATCAATCAAACTGGGTTAGCTTAATTGATCACATCCAAATCCAAATCTTTGTTTGTGTAATCTAGGTTCAATTCTATATGGTAATGAGATATGTCACGATCTTCATCACCAACATCATCAAAACACCTTTCAATGGACCAAAATTTTTTAGATTCATATAATTAGAATGATCGATCATCAAGATCATTCTAATTGCTCCTAAAATCAATCAGTGACATCTAGCAATATATGGTAGCAAGCCATCAGAACTAACATGAACCTCTCAGTGCAGCTACTTATGTGATTGGGTTCTTCTATCTTGAGCATCGATAAGATTAAGGTAATGGTGAACTCATCAAACCCAATATCCATTATATGAATTAATCATTCGATTCGAGTCCTATGTGAAATTCTAATAGAAACTCTTTCTATCATCTTCACACAACCATGGCCATGGGCTTTTGGACTTAATTTGATGATCATCATAGGGCTACTCCTCATCTACCAAGGTAGATGGATTCCTTATTGGTGCAATCCAATTCCTACAATAAACATGCTATAGCCAAAATACTCCATAGGATTTCGAATGATTAGAAGATCGAGTTATGGTGTAGTCAAACTATAACACCCTTAAGATGAACTGTTGATGCACCTCAGATCAAAAAATTAGGCACACCACTATAGCATCGAGTCAGTCATTGACAAAAAGCTAGACTTCCTTACGACTGCTTGAGGTGGTCATGCTCAATGCCCTCATTCTCTAACGAGTATCTATACTTTCACTCTAGTATCTCCATATCGTAGACTCAAGATTCATCTATCCTAAGAAAGTAATCATACACCAACCTTTCGGATCAATCACCATCCTTGTGATGATCCTATGGTCAGGCATAGTTTATGAGTTAATTATGAAAATTTATGCCTTAAATTTTTAACTCTTGAAAATATGAATTATCATTATCATTAACTCAAAGAATGTATCACAGATACTTTAAATACACACTATAATAGTAAATAACCTTTTTATTAATTTATAGGAAAAATTTTAAAATTGTCCTTACAAGTGTATTACAAGTGTTTAGCCAATCTGACTTCTAGGGAACACATCTAACAAACTTTCACTTGACCTAAAGCTAATTGGCTACAAATCTAAGTTCCATCTTCTTAAGGTAGGCTTTGATCTTCTGCTGGCCCAAAGACTTTGTTAGTAGATCTATCACATTATCCACGGAGTCGACTCTCTTGACCTCAACATATCCTTTCTTGAGGTAATCGCAAATAAGGTGAAATCACTGCTCAATGTACTTAAATTTCTGGTAAGATCTCAGCTCCTTAGTTAGGGCTATGGCACTATTATTATTGTAGTACAGAGGAATGACATTCAATGACATCACTCCAAGCTTTATGGCAAACTTCTTATATCAGAATGCCTCATTTACATCTTTTGATGCAGTGATGTACTCTGCTTCCATGGTGGAATCAGCTATCACAGTCTGCTTGGAACTCTTCCAACTAACAGCACCATCATTACACATAAACAGACTATCAGATGTTGACTTTTGATCATCTATATTAGACATAAAATTTGAGTCTGTATACCCTTGGACCTGAAGTTCTTCATTACCAAAGATCAAGAACATATCCTTAGTCCTTCTCAAGTACGTAAAGATACATTTTATAGAAGTCCAGTGCTCTTCTCCTAGATTCGACTGATACCTGCTCGTGACACTCACAGCATGGGCTATATCAGATCATGTACATGACATGGCATACATGAGGCTCCCTATTGCTGAAGCATAAGGGATCTTGCTCATGTGTTCAATCTCCTTAGGTGTGCTAGGGCACATCTTCTTGGAGAGATGAATGCCATGTCTAAAGGGTACTAATCCCCACTTGGAGTTTTTCATGCTGAACCTCTTCAACACCTCCTGTATGTATATCTTCTATGAGAGACCCAACATCCTATTCGGTCTATCACTATATATCTTAATTTTCAAAATAAAGGATGTCTCTCCTAGGTCTTTCATAGAGAACTCTTTGGACAAACATATTTTGACAATGGTCAATATTAAAATATCATTCCTAATTAGGAGAATGTCATCCATGTACAGTACGAGAAAGACAACAGCACTTCTATTGATCTTTTTGAACACACATGGCACCTCCTCATTCTTGATAAAATCAAATGATTTGATCACATCATTGAAACGAGCATTCTAGCTTTGAGATGCTTGCTTAAGTCCATAGATGGATCTTTGCAGCTTGCAGATCTTATGATTAGCATCGCTAGATATGAAACCTAGCGATTGTTCTATATAGACATCTTTCTTAAGATGTCTATTTAAGAATGCCATTTTTACATCCATCTACCATATTTCGTAATTGAAATATGCTGCAATAGCAAGCAATATGGGGATGGATTTTAGCATGACTACTAGCAAGAAGGTATCTTGATAGTCAATGCCTTCGCGTTGACTATAACCTTTCACTACGAGCCTAGCTTTGAATGTCTTTATATTGCCATCAGTACCTATCTTTCTCTTATAGATGCATTTATATCTAATAGGTACAATACCTTCAGATGGATCTACCAAGGTCTAGACATGGTTTGAGTACATTGAGTCAATTTCTGACTTCATTGCCTCTAACCATTTCTTGGAGTTGATATCTGATATCGCTTCATCATAGGTCTTGGGATCATTATCATGAACCTCATTTCTCATGAGGAATATTTTCTCTACATCCTTTTGAATAGTACCTAAATATCTTTCAGAAAGTTGGAAAATTCTTGTTGATTTTCGAGGTGGAGGGGGTAGTATTTGGACTGGCTCAATCTGATTGGATTCGATAGGTTCCTTAGCTTGTTGTTGTTTGGAGACCTTCTCCTTAAGCTTAATCTATCTTCTGATGCTCCCATCTTGAATAAATTATTTTTCAAGAAAAATGGCATGTCGACTCACAATCACATTATGATCTTCTGGAAGATAGAAATAATATCCTAACGACTCTTTAGGATAGCCTATGAATTGAGCTCTAAAGGACCTAAACTCTAACTTGTCTGCCTGCTGTCTTTTGATATAACCCGGACAATCCTAAATTCTGAGGTGACTTAGACTTAGTTTTTTACCATGCCATATCTCATATGGTGTGGTAGGAATGATTTTAGAAGAAACTCTATTCAGTAAATATATAGCAGTCATTAGACTATGTTCCCAAAGAAATCTAGGAAGGTCCGTGAAGCTCATCATGGATTGGACCATATCTAATAGGATCTGATTTCTCCATTTTAAAATTTTGTAGAGTTGAGGCATTTCAAGTGGAGTCCACTATAAGACTATGACATTACCTTTGAGATAGTCCAAAAATTTTCCACTAAGGTATTTACCTCCTCGATCTGATCAAAGAATCTTAATAAATTTTTTTATTTATTTTTTTACTTTGAGTCTGAATTTTTTGAAGTTTTCAAAGGCTTCAGACTTATGTCGCATCAAATACACATACCCATAGCAAGATAAATCATCGATAAAGATGATGAAGTAGATATAATTACCTCTGGCCGACACATCAAATGGGCCACACACATCTGTGTGTACCAGGATAAGTAGGTCTGTGGCCCTTTTCTCATGTCCTACAAAAGAAAGCTTGGTCATTTTGCCATGAAGGCATGATTCATAAATTACGTATGACTTGAAAGTCAATGGACTCAATAGCCCGTATTTTTATAATTTGTTAACCCCATCTTCTACTATATGACCTAGCCTAAGGTGCCAAAGATACCTATCATTTTGACTATCCCTAGATCGCTTTGACCCTATGGCATTCACATTTTGCTCGATATTAAAAATATAAACATCAATATATAATTGATAGAGACCATTTATAAGAAAACCACTTGCAATTTTATTTCTTTCAAAAAGAATATTATAATGGTCCTTAAGAAAACTAATTATATAGCCTTCCTGTGCCAAACATGAAATAGAAATTAAATTTTTGCTTACTGCAGGCACAAAAAAATAGTTTCTAAGAATTAAATATAATCATAATGGTAGTCGAAGAGGATAGGTTCCTATGGCCATAGCACCAACTCTTGCTCCATTTTCGATGTGTAGGATCATCTCACCATCTCTCAGCCTCCTACTACCCTCAAGACTCTGCATAGGAATGCACGAATGAGCACTTGAATCAGAGTCAAGCATCCAACTGGATGTAGAAGAAATCATAAGGTTAGATTCTATAATGAGCATACCTCCAAAAGGACCTGCCTCCTTGTTCTTCAGGCTAGCCAGGTATAGAGGGCAATTCCACTTCCAGTAGCCATTGGTATTACAATAAAAATATTTTTCTTTATCAGTAGCTTTCTTCTTCGGCTCTATCTTCTTCTTCTTTCTTCCTTCAGTCTTCTACTCTTCACAGACTTCTTCTTCTTTTCAAAAGACTTTCTCTTAGAAGAAGTCCACTCCATAGCAAGCACTAAGCCCTTTGAACCTTTCATAAAGAGCTCAGTAATAACCAGCATGTTCATAAGTTCAGTCAAGGTATTTTAAAGTTTATGCATATGGTAGTTCATGATGAACTATCCATACGCATCAGTCAAAGATTGTAGAATTATATCAATCTATAGATTCTAATCTAACATGACATCAAGCTTCTTAAGCTCTTCTAAGTTCTTGAACATTATTAGACAATAATCTTGGATTGACTATCCATCATGCATCTGAGCCATAAAAAATGTCACAGTGACTTTATATTTGGCTGTGCAACTCTGTTCGCCAAACAACTTTTGTATGTTAGCCAACATTTGATGGCTAATCTTTATGTCTTCATGTTGGCATTGGAGCTCATCAGACATCAAGCACAAGATGTAATATCTAGCTTTATTATCATCATCCATCCACTTTTTTAGAGATGCTCTCTGTTCAGTGGATCGACGGGCTGGTAAAGTGGGAGGATCTTGTTCCAACACATGAGTCAACTTCTTGAAATCCAAAATAATGTTAAAGTTTTGGAGCCAATCCTTATAGTTGGATCTGATCAGTCTATAGGTGTCTAGGATATAGGCTAGTGGATTGGATGCAGACATTTTTCTATAGAGAGTCAAAGTTTCTAATTAGATTTTATAATTAGACTTAACCTATTTATTTAAAAAAATTATTTTTAAATAAATTAGACTCCCACTATTTACTTGGATCTCTACACTTTCATTGTAAAGTTGCAAAAATCTCCACGATCAATGATTTCTAGTGGATGGTGCGATCGCACAGACTGGCTCACGGCCTCACCTAATAATTATTGGTGATGGATCAATAGATGAGTGGATAACTCTTATCCAATGATTCTCTAATCATGGTGCATCCAAACCTGATCTCTAATTCATGAATCTCACCATGTCCGAAATATTGATCCACTCCTTAGTTAAGTCAGACCCATCATTTGCATGAATTAGATTCTTGATTGGATTCCTCACCGTATCCAAAATATTGAGCCAAATCCATCATCCAATCCATAGCATCCAATGCCTAGTAGACATGGTTGCATCTTTCTGATCCAACTGAATCACTATAACTAGTTGAGAATAATCAATCCCGAGAAGGATCCGCACATTTACAATGGTGGAAGATCAATGACTTAATATTTTCTTAGAAAGATTTAATTTTGATCTATTTAAACTTTACTTGACATAGTCATAACAATTATGACTAACCTAGTGGCATGGATTAGCTCAAATTGTTAGCCACCACTAATCAAAGCTGGTTCAATACAAATGGCTAGGTAGGTGGAAGGGATATGCTATTAACTCATCAAGAATGCATTCAAGTCGAGTAGCTTTCAATTAAAAATCAATCAGTTGTATCTGCCAAATTTATCTTAGACACCAAATTATGAAACCAGAATTAATAGGGTTAGTCTACAATCCAGAATCAAACCACGAAGCCAAATTATGTCTTGACTTGGTCAACCATTTGTGAATGTGAGTCAACCTTGATCCAGACTTAATTCTATAGGGCTAGTCAATTCTGAGTACTCTTGATCCCACCTAACCAACTCTTAATTTGGTTTGATCAACTGCTAGACCTAATTAAGCTATCCAAGCCCAAATCCAATTTTATGAAGGTAACTTAGATCCAAAAATTCATAATTTTTAGATCTAATTAGTTTTATAATCTTAATTTTAAATTAAGTTTGGATTTATAAACAAAACATATATTAAAATTCTAGGATTTCAGGATCTAGGGTTTTACAAAAAAATAAGTTTTGATTTCTGATTAAGGACGAACGTGCAGCACCCCTACATGCCATAAGAATATCCCATCGAATGGAAAGAGAGGGCTTTTAAACCCTACTTTATTCTTATGATCGGATAGCCAAGGGGAACACCTTAATCAAAAATATATTTTCTACTATAGAATAAGTTAGATATAAATCATATATCGCATATACAATAAATGATCTAATCTATATAGGCCTTGCATACATCTCATGTATCGTAACTTAATTCAACATGCATGCTTTCAGATCTAATATATCATATATAATATCTAAAAAGTAAAATTTAAATTGATCACATCAAAATAAAACTATTCTAGATAGTTCATAGAACTATTCTACAACTAGTCTAAACATGCATGTTTCATATCTCATATGAATAAATTAAAAATTAAAATTTATATTTTATATTTTTTAAATATAATTACAATATTTATAATATTAAAAAAATAGAAATAAAATAGATCTAAAATTATATTTAATCAAATTGAAAATATGATTACACTAGACTACGCATAGAACTATTTTATACCTAATCTAGTCATGCATCTCATACACTGTAGATCTAAATCATTTATTTTTTTTAATTTTATAATTTTAGATCTAATCATATTTGATGTAATATCTAAAATTTTTTAATATTATATTATAAGTAAAAATAAAATTAGATCTAAAATAGATCGGAAGAACTGCTAATGCAGCAAAGATACCAGTTGAAGAAAAATCTCTATTTTCTATCATAGGATTGTCCAGATCTGATCAGATCTGAGATGGATTTTCAAAAAAAAAATTTAAATAATTTGATTAGGTCTAAGAGTTATTAGATCTGATCATGGTGATCTAATATTAAAAATAAAAATTAAATCTAAATAAGAAAATAATCATTGTTACCTAATTAGGGTAATCCAATTACCCTGACAATGATCCTGATGCTCCTGAGGTTCTAGATCGAGCCACACATGTGCCTAGACTCTATCAAAGTCCACTCCATAGGATATAGAGGTCTTCTCCTTTTGAATCAAGGCTCCAAAGATTAGATTTGGATCTGATCTAAATCTTCTTCAAAAATACTTCTGAAGAAGCAGCTGTCATCTCTCGAAATAATGCTACCTTCTTCCTGATCTGGGTGCCAATGCTCCCTAGACTTTTACTAGATTTGCATCCAACTCCTTGGACATGGAGAGCAGAGAGAGAGGATTAGGGGATGGTATGGAGGAGATGAGGGGCAGCCTTACAGCATGGTGGATGGGCAAAAGCCCTAAACCCTAGACGTAGACAGGATTTAAATAGACCCTGCTACACCATGCAGTGGCACATCACTTCGATCAATCATATTGTTCGATTCAGTTAGATCTCAATCTAATTGGTGGAGTGATATCACTTGATCCAATCAGGTTAGAGACCCCTCAAACTTTCTATAGGTGGCGCCATAGATTGATAGTACCAATCTCTTTGGCACTTAAGCGTCCATCTCCATCAAACAATCCCTGGAGTCCCATCTGTATGGGACTCCTCTCTTTTCTCCATGTGCGCACGCCAACTAGGGGCATCCACATATTTTTGTGCATGGAATGTAAGGGGGCATGCACCCTAAAGAGATTTCTAAAGGGGGTGCATGCCCCTGCCTCTTTCTTTCCTACATTGAGATATCTTATGTCTCGGCAGTACAAGAAATGATAGGTGGCGACAGGAATTAGCAAGTATCATCTTTATTCATCTAATAAATTAAGACAACTCTTTTCTAATCTGTACAAGCTCCAGTCAGTCAAAGACAAATCCATACAAAATTCTCTGATGAGTTCAAACCAATTTGGTTTAGCTGAGACGAATCAGAATGACTATAGAAGGAGAAAGTTAGGCTCAACCGTATGCTTGCACGATTTTCTTAAACCTAATTGGATCTAACCCAAATCAATCAAACTAGGTTAGCTCGATTGATCATATCTTGACCCAAACTCTTATTTGTGTAATCCAATTAGGTTTAATTTTGTATGATAATGAGATATGTTACAATCTCTATCATCGAAATATCTTTTGATGGATCAGAACTTTTTCGATTCTTACAATTAGAATGATCGATCATCAAGATCATTCTAATTGATTCCAAAATCCATCAGTGACACCTAGCAGTATATGGTGGTAAGCCATCAAAACTGAAAGCAAATCTCTCGGTGTAGCTACCTGTGTGATTGAGTTCTTCTATCTTAAGCCCTGATGGGATTAGGGATATGGTGAACTCATCAAATCCAATATCCATCATATGAATTAATCTTTCGATTCGAGTCCTATGTAAAATCCTAATAGAAACTCTTTCTATCATCTTTACACTGCCATAGCCATGGGTTTATGGACTCAATCCGATGATCATCATAGAGCTACTCCTCATCTATCGAGGTAGATATATCCCTTATTGGTGCAATCCAATTCCAACAATGAACATGCTATAGCCAACATACACCTGAGGATTTTAAATGGCTAGGAGATCGAGTTATGGTATAGTCATACTATAACATCCTCAAGATGAACTATCGATGCACCTTAGATCAAAGAATCAGACACACCACTGCAGCATCGAGCCAGTCATCGATAAGAAGATAGACTTCCTTATAACTACTCAAGGTGGTCACACTTAGTGCCCTCATTTTCTAACGAGTACCTATATATTTGCTCTAGTGTTTCTACACCGTAGATTGAAGACTCATCTACACTAAGAAAGTGATCATACACCAACCTTCTGAATCGATCATCATCCTTATGACGATCCAATGGTCAGAAGCAATTTATGAGTTAATTATGAAAATTCATGCCTTAAATTTTCAACTCTTGAAAATATGAATTATCATTACCATTAACTCAAAGAATTTATCACAAACACTTTAAAGATATATTGTGATAGAAAATAATCTTTTTATTAATTTATCATCAAAATTATAAAATTATCCTTAGAAGTGTATTATAAGTGTTTAGCCAATCTAGCTTCTAAGGTACACATCTAATAATTTTGTAGCTCCAAGAGGTGATCTCATCTTCTTCAACTCTAGCTCTTTTTGACGTTCATGATTTTCTACACTAACAGGAAGGAACAGCTGCCTCTATTATTAAACTTGATGAAGTTCGATTGGTGGAATAACCAACACATTCTAGTAAACCTATAGAACTAGATTTGATAAGATCAAACCCAGAGCTCGTTGAAGAGGCACTCTTGAGGAGATTTGGTAGAGTACCATGTCAATTGGATAGATATTATGATTTCTTAGTTTGGGACAGTGATCTTATCAAACTCGATGAGAACGATGAGGATCCAATCACCTACATGGATGCTGTGCAGAGATCCGACTTTGATAAATGGATGGAAACCATGAAGTTTGAAATGGAGTCCATGAAGGTCAATAGTCTATGGACACTGGTTGATCCACCTAAAGGGGTAAAATCCATTGGGTGTAAGTGAATTTTTGAAAGAAAAAGAAAAGCAAATAGAAAGGTGGAGACCTGCAAAGCCAGTCTGATTGCCAAGTGATATCATCAGCGTTATGATATTAACTATGATGAGATATTTTTTTTGGTGGCAATGCTTAAGTTCATTCGAATTATGCTTGCAATAGCAGCATACCTGGACTATGAGATCTAGAAAATGGATGTGATGATAGCTTTCCTAAATGGAGAGCTGGATGAAGAGATGTATATGATACAACTTAAGGGATTCACATCCACAGACAAGTCCAAGATTTACAAGCTTTAGAGATCCATTTATGGATTGAAGCGGGTATCTCGAAGTTGGAACATGCATTCTGATAAGATCATTAGAATGTATGGCTTTGTTAAGATCGTAGAGAACCTCTTGATCTATAAATAGACTAATAGTTCTATAGTAGTATTTCTTATATTATATGTGGATGATATTATCATAATTGGAAATGATATCCCTGCACTACAGGGAATAAAGGTTGGGTTGTTGTCTCGATTCTCCATGAAGAACTTAGGAGAAGCTTCCTACATCCTAGGGATCAAGATCTATAGAGATAGATCTAAAAGGTTGCTTGGGTTACCCAGTCCATGACATCGATACTATGCTGAAATGGTTCAACATGGCGAATTTCAAGAAAGGCTATCTTCTGATAGGCTATGAAATTACTCTCTTCAAGAGGGATTGCCCAACAACTCCTCAAGAAAGAGAGCATATGTGTAGAATACCATATGCTTTGGTAGTGGGTTCTATTATATACACCATGATGTGTACGAGATTGGATGTGGCATACTCATTAGGGGTTGTGAGTAGGTACCAGTCTAATTTAGGTGAGAATTATTGAAAGCTTGTAAAGACAATCCTGAGGTATTTAAGAAATACTAAGGAATAGTGGCTCATTTATGGAGATGCTGACTTGAAACTTGTGGAATATACTGATTCCAATTTTTAGTCAGATCACAGTGACTGCTAGAGTATGTCAGGTTATGTGTTTATCTTCAATGATTAAGCGATCTATTGGAAGAGTTCTAAGTAGCACATTATGGTCAATTCTATATGCAAGGTAGAGTATGTCGTGGCATCTGATGCTGTAAAAAAAGCTGTATGACTATGGAAGTTCATTGATGAGCTAGGAGTAGCATCCTTCTTGGATGGTCTGGTTTTGCTTTATTATGATAGCACTAGAGCCATAGCTTAAGTGAAGAAGCCAAAGGCACATAGCGCACCAAGCACATTCTGCGTTGCTACCACCTTGTACGAGAGATCATGGAATGAGGTGACATCGAGCTTCAGAAGATCGATAGAAAGAAGAACATGGCCAACCTATTAACTAATGTCCTCGAAATCAAAGAGTTCGACAATCACAAATGGAAGATATGTATTCGATACTATTTTGAATGGCTTTAATCTAAGTGGAAGTTGTTAGGTATTGTATCTTAAAGCCAATCATCTAGGCTATAGATTGTTGAGCTGAATATAGTTTGTACTTAAAATTTTATTGAATAAAATTATTATTCTAGCTTTTTCATCACTCTTGTGCATCTTCCTTTAATGAACTCTTCTATGATGAAATCCTTGGGACTATTTAGTCTTGACAAAGGAGGATTTATCATTTAGTCCTTAAACTTGTTCGCGACTAAATGATACATTGTTACCAAGGACAACAACATTTATCGAGTGTAGGTCATTACATGCCATATGAATTGATTGTCCTCTTAACCAATGAGTATGGAGATATTGGTGTGGTATGCAGGTGAAGTATAGAGGTATATTTTACTGAATATGATCCAGCTACGGAGCTCTTTGCTATCAAGAGTTGTCCGCAAAGGATATGGTATCAGTGTCTCTTAGACATGAGATCACCATAATAACTTGCAAGCAACTCACTGCACTTTGGTACTGGATCTGAATTTCTAATTCAGTGATGAAAGGCTTTTGGATGTAGTCAAGTACTTCTTTAGTCAATGTGTGTGTCAAGATGGGATTGACCCCTCTAAATATTGCAGCAATTGCATCACTATATTTCAATTTAGCAAAACCTCGATCGAGGTAGTCCATATGATAGATATTGAAATTTGAAATACAATGTAGATAACTTTTTAAGGGTTGGCAGCCAAATTCTAGGTCATTCTTTGAGCATTGAGGTCAAGGGAATGAATTATATAGTAACTATATGCCATAAGTTCTTGGATGTTGCGTTGCGACTATTGGACCTATCCAGACGTCGGGTAACATTATTAGATGGTCATATTGATTGATACAAAAAGTTAATTCTTGTACTATTGACTTAGATTTTAAATCTATTGGATAGCACATAATAGGAGTTCCTACCTGATCTAATAGCTAATCAAGAGTCCCAATGATCTGGGACTCTATGGTCAAGAATCCCACTAGATTGGGACTCTATGATCAGGAGTCCCACTTGACTGTGACTCTACTTTCTTGAGACCTATTGGACTAAGATTTAGATATTATTGGAGGATTATATAGCAATTGATTGCAAATTGGCTCAATTTGATTGAGCGACGAGGATTCGATCAAATCTGATTGAATTTGATTCAATTGGATTTGACCCGATTGGGTTATGTGATGACCTAATCGCTAAGAAAGATTCGACCTTGATTTGATCAGGATCTAGGCTCAATTAATTTCTTATTTGGTTAGATTTTAATTAGGCTGGATTAATCTTAATTTGTTTAGGTTTATCCTAGTCTAATTGGGTTTGGACAAATGGGTTTGGACATAACCAATTTGGATAAGTTTGAATCTCCCTACACCATCTCCTTTGACCATACCCTATCCCACATCCACTTCTAGTTTTACATGAGTTTTTCCTACATATAAAGCTTTGATGGCACCTCTCTATTTCTCTCTTTGATTTGGTCTAAGCATTGGATCAAATGTGATTCATTTGAATTTGAATTCGAGTAGCAGGTTGAAACAAGTTCAACCTCCCTACCTTATCCATTCCCCATGCCACCATTGTTTGTCACCCAATTTTTGAATGGTTCAAAGTGAGGGCACACAGATGAGAAGTATTTTTATGTGTTTCTCATGTTGGGTTGGCATTGGAAGTGGATAAGAATCCACTTGAATTTGAATTTGGAAGGGAGGTTGAAATAAGTTCAACCTCCAAACCTTATCTCATTCCATGGGCAATTCCCATTGTATGTCACCCATTTTAAATGGAAGTTTTTTTGTGTGAGCATAAAGAGGAGAAAGCCTTCATGAGTGAGAGTTCCAAAAGAGAGGGGACACTTGTCCTCGGCATGGAAAAGTCCAAAGAGGGAGAAAGGGATTCATGCACCAACATTTCTCACATGCCACCTTTTTTTATGTTTCTCTCTTTGGTCGCCCATTTAAAATAGGATTTAAGAGTTGGTGTATGGCAGAAGAGTGTCCCTCTATCTGTAAAAATTTATTTCATGGAAAAATCCAAAGAGGGAGTGCGTGAGAGCATTTTTGGGTATCAGGTTTCTAGGTGTGGGTAGTCCTAGGATTTCAACCTAGGGTTCAGACGGAGAGTTCGAGTGCTGTGAGCATCGGATCTCCATCAAATTTTCCACACCACCTCATAATCCTCCATTCTTTGACTTCTAACCTTCTGGAGTGTTTGAGAGATCAAAAGAAGGTGTTGGATAGCGATCGACTGAGATCGACCATCGAAGGCTCCGATGAGAAGCTAGCACTCTAGTGGAGTTGGTCGGGATTAGGAGCTCCGTGTGGACTATCAGTAGAGGTCGGACAACCATATGGCTGCATCATAATGCAAGAATCCTCTTTTCAACATTTTTAGATCGTGAATTTTCACTCCCTGCACTCAGGTATCATGTTCTGAACATGAATTGGTTAGTAAATAAATTATGATTTTACGATTAGATCATAGCATGCACAAATTAATACTAGATTAATTTTTTCTTCTACTACATTTTAAATTCAAAAAAATTTTGAAAAGCATGTCTAGAACTCTGCACCATTTTCATCACAAGCTTGGGCTCGGGTTGAAAGTTTCAGGCTCAACTTTGGTCTCAAGCTTGGGCTGGGTCTGAATCAGACTAAAGGTCTCCCCGAGCCTGGCTCGAAAGAAAAATGGGCTCAACTTCTAGGCCCAAGCCCGGCCCTTCGGGTCTAGCCTCAAGTCCGACCCAAAGCCAGCCCAACCTGATGGGCCTCAAACCTACAGGATCACTATCTCAAACCAAGAAACTATAGTATCTATCAGGCTAATGCGGTACTCTACCAAATCTTCTCAATGGTACATTTATGAGGTGATTTTAATTTGATTCTCTAATCAAATCTGATTCTGTAAATTCATTTGATTGTGTTAGTTTTTTCACCTCTCGAACTTCACTAAGACAAATTTTAGTGGCATTAGTTCCTTCTCCGAGAAATTCTTTTTCCAAAAAGACTATCCTATTACTAACAAACACCTTTTGTTCTTCAGCAAGATAGAAATAATATCCTCTTGATTGCTTTGGGTATCCAACAAAAGAGTACTTATCTAACCTAGGTCCAAGCTTCTCGGTCTTTAAAAGTTTGACATAAGCCAAACATTCCCAAATCCTAAGGTAAGGGAGTATTGACCTATGCCCTATCCATATCTCATATGGTGTTTTATTGACTAATTTGCTTGGAACTTTATTTAGTACATAATAAGCAATATCAAGAGCATATCTCCAAAAGGAGATTGGCAAATTAGCAAAGTCCATCATAGATCGAACCATGTCTAACAATGTTTGATTTTTTCTTTCAGACCCCTCGTTGTGTTGTGGTATTTTAGGAGAAGTCCATTGAGAGAAAATTCCATTCTCTTTTAGATATGTCAAAAACTCATTGGTGAGGTATTCTCCTCCTCAGTCTGATCAAAGAGTTTTAATACTCTTTTCAATTTACTTTTTTACTATATATAAAATTATTTAAATATTTTAAATGATTTGGACTTATGTTTCATAAGATATACATATCCATATCTAGATAGGTCATCAGTGATGGCAATAAAGTAATCATATCCATCTTTGGCACTTATATTCGTGGATCCGAATATATCACTGTGTACTAGACTTAAAACATCATTGGCCCATTCATCCTTTTCTTTAAAAAATGACTTTCTTATTTTTCCAAGAAAACAAGATTCACAGGTTGGCAATAATTCACAATCATTGATATTTAGGATTTCTTCTTTGGTTAATCTGTCTATCCTATTCTTATTTATATGACCTAGCTGATAATGCCAAAGGTAGGCATCGGTCACAATCTATTTTAGGACATTTACTTGATGTGTACATTACACTAATAAGTTGTGATAAAAGATATATGTCATATCTCAATTGTGCATGCATAATTGTAATATCATTCACAATGATGTGACAAAAATCATCCTTCATTAAAAACTTAAAACCATCTTTGGCCAAAAGACTAATAGAGATTATATTTATTGAAAAGGAGGGACAATAATGACAATCTTTCAAAATGATAATTTTTGAACCAAAAATTAGTGGAACTATCTTTAAGGCTAGAACCAGAATAAGGCTTTCATCTCTAACATTCAGAAATCGCTCACCCTTTTCAAACTTCCTACTAATCTGAAGTTCTTACAATGAATTATAAATATTAGTTGGACTTCTAGTATCCAATACCTAGGTAGTAGTTTCACAAATAAAAAAATTATAAGGAGTTATCATATAAGTACCTTGACCAGCAATCATTTGCTTATTTCTCTTTCTAGGCTTGTTGGGGTCAAGGGAAGCAAGATATCAAGACAATTCCATTTCCAATGACCCAGCTGAAAGGAAAGGCAGGTGTTCTAAGTATATTTAAAATCTTTTTAATGTAGAACTAAAAGATTAAATATTTTAATCTATTTTATATAGTTAGGATCACATCTAAAATACCTACGTAAGGATCTATAACATGAAAAATAGCATGCATAAAAATTTTAAAGAATAAAAACATCAACATCAATCACATCGATGTAGAAACCTAGATCTAACATTTAGATCTAATGGTTAAGGTTCAGAACCTTATACCTGAGCATGGGTCGCTGATCTCTGCTATTGAAACTTTTAGATGAGATGATCTAAATGCTACTCACAGTTGCACAGGGTGTTCAGCCTCAACAAATCGTCCACTCAAAGTCCTGCGTCGATCCGATCTTCTGGGATTGCTAGATTGCATGAAGATTGTTTGTCGGGCAGACCTGATCTCTTCTCATCCTTCAAGCCTCTTGGACTTTCTGAAGTTGAAGATGAGTCATTAGAGGATGAAGGAAAGAGGAAGAAGAATAGAAAAACCTTTTCCTCTTTTGTTTTTCTTTCTCCCAAAACCAAAAACCTAGAACAGGGCTTGAACTCTTACCCTAGAGAAGATTGTTTTCTTCTCTCTTTCTCTGATGTCTTAGTGGCTTCTCACCCAAGTTCCTCACACCCCCTGATGTCTTTTGGCCCCTTCTCATTGAAAAATTTCATGGAAAATCATTCTCAAGTCGGCACACAAAAGAAAAATGCTTAATTAGAAGTGGGCGGCAGCATAGGATAAGGCTGAAACTCTGTTTCTCATTCAATCCAAACTCTTTTAGATTAGAATTTGAAACCAACCAAACTCTATCCAATGAGGACATGCGAAAGGTCAAGGAATAGACTTCTTATCATAGACAAATTAGGTGGTGCATAGGAAGGTTGGCACATGGACTAGTCCAACTAGTTTGGACTGGTCCTTCTTCATTTGATTCCAACTGGATTAAAATCAATTTAATAAGACCAAACTCAATCCAATTAGGCTCTAATTTTGACTTAATTAAATTTTAATCAAATGAAAATTTGATTGAGCCAAAGTTCTGATCAAATCAAGAATCAATCTTTCTTAGCAATTTAGTCATCTCATAACCGAATCGGGTCAAATCAAATTGAATCAAATTCAATTGATTTGATCTAAACTTCTTTACTCAATCAAATTAAGCTAATTAGTAATCTTATTTCTAGCTAATCATCTAATGATAGAGTCTCAGTCGAATTGGACTTCTTCTCATAGAGTCCCCATCTAGTGGGACTTCTGACCATAGAGTCCCTATCCAGTAGGACTTTAGACTATAGAGTCCCAGTCAAGTGGGACTCTTCAACATAGAGTCTTAACTTAGTGAAACTTCTAATCATAAAGTTCTAGTCTAGTGGGACCTTTGATCATAGAGTCCCACTTTAGTGGGACTCTCGATCAGCCACATGATCAGACAAGTTCTTCTTTTGAGTGTGACCTTGTAGATTCAAACATAAATTGGTATCATAGAAACTAATTCTTGTACCAGTCAAAGTAACTATTTACCAATGATACCTAATGTCCGGATAGGTTGAATGTATGCAAAGTAATATTCAAAATCTACTTGAATATGGTTACCGTATAATTCATCTCTTTAACCTCAAATGCTTAAAGGATGATCTAGGATTTAACTATCAATCCTAATCAAGTTGTCCATATTATATTTCAAATTTTGAATCCATCATATGGATTGTCCTGATCGAGGTCTTGCTAAATTGAAATATAGCGATGCACTTTCTCCAATTTTACTTGGATGAGTCAATTCCATTTTGATGCATGCACCGACTTAATAAGTACTTGATTGCACCTTGAAACTTTCCATCACTAATTTAAAAATTTAGATAGTTTGAGAGTAAAGTATAGTAAGTTACTTGCAAGTCACCTTGGTAATCTCAGATCTAAGAGATACTTATATCCATATTCCTTCTAAACAAATTTTGATAGCAGAATGCTCCGGTGTGGTCATGTTCAGTGCAGATATACTCTTATATCTCATCTATATGCCATACCAATATCTTCACACTCCTTGATTAAGAGGACAACCAACCTATATAGCTCACAATAATCTATACTCGATATTGTTATTATCCTTGTAATAGTATATCATTTGGTCATGAACAAGTTTAAGGACTCAACGATAAATCCTCCTTTATCGATTCTAAATAGTCCTATTGGTGTAAAAATCCATGAGGATGCCAGAGGTAGTTGGAGTGGATAAAATGAGGCTGTCGACTGAATCTACAAAACAAAATCCTAACTGGAGATGGGTGGCTCCAGCAGGATCCTTCTATGCTCAAATTAATTTTTTGGCCAACTAAAATGGTGTGCTAAAAAAAGCAGAGGAGCAGAGTAATGAGAAGGAGAAGAAAGCTTAGAGAAAAATATATCTGAAGGATCCCTTTTATAGATGAAGCATGTAACAAACTAATGGTGATAGTCATAACTATCTGGTAGTGGGCTGCTAAGGCCACGTGAAGTTTATTATGGGGATGAATTATTGTTTGTCGTGACTTGTAGGTAGTGGAGATTTCTTTGTTGGAGTTCGGCCATAGGTCAAAGATTTCAGTGTGTGTGGTGGACATATGATCGATCGAGGTCCATTGGGGACAATGTCTAGTGGCTTTAAGAAGTATGAAAGCTTCCTAGACTGTGCATAAGTGGTGCCCCCTAAATTAAGATCTGAAGTTTTATGCTCCATCCTTCGAGGAGTGGTTGTCATGTATCATTGATTTGATGAGGTTCCTTTGGATGGCTCCAACCGACAGGCATGGTAGGGATTGAGTAGGTCTGCGACTAGAAGGAGCGCTGTCGGAAGGAGCATGATTGGAGGAGTTCATCTAGAAGGAATTTGACTGGAAGGAGTATTGGTGGAGGAGTTCGTCCGAAAGGTACATGATTGGAGAAATTCATCCGAAAGGAGCATGACTGGAGGAGTTCATACAGAAGAAATTAGACTAGAATGAGCACTACTGGGGGAGTTCATCTGGAAGGATCACGACTAGAAGAATTCATCCAAAAGGAGCACGACCAAAGGAGTTCGTCTGAAAGAAGTACGATTGGAGGAGTTCATCCGAAAGGAGTGCGACTAGAGGAGTTTGTTCGAAAGGAGTGCAACTAAAGGAGTTTATTTGGAAGAAGTACGACTGGAGGAGTTCATTTAGAAGAAATTTGATTGGAAGAAGTGCTGCTAGAGAAGTTCATCTGAAAGGAGCGTGACTAGAAGAGTTCAACTGGAAGGAGCGCGACTAAAGAAATTCGTCCAGAAGAAGCGCGACTGGAAGAGTTCATCCAGAAAGAATGCGACTGGAGAAGTTTATCCAAAAAAAGTTTGACTAGAGGAGTTCATCTAAAAGAAGTGTGAATGAAAGAGTTCATCCAGAAAGAGTGCAGCCAGGCCCCAAGTCCATCATCCATTTTTAGTCAGAAGGCAAGGTTAGTATAACAACAGTTCTCCTTCACTATTCAAGATTGTGTCGCCGGACTTCTATGTGCTTTTGAGAGATTATGTGGTATGAACTTGTTGCTGAGGAGGTCGATGAATTCTAATAGAAGAGCGGTTGGCAGCTAAGGACTTTTGCCAAGGACTTCGACAGGAGTTATTTACCCCCAACACTTATCCCTCTACTCTTGAGTTCAAATTTTGAATGAAGGGAGTACAAAAAAGTTGCTATAGCCGAAGTTTCTTGCCAGCTTTCCGCTCTCAGAGAATAAAATCTTTTGTCTTTTTTCGAATTGACGCTGAAGTTTAATGTCGAATGACCTGAATGGACAAATTCTCTCAAAAACTCATCTGGCATGGAGCTCTATGTACAGCACAATTATTATTTCGTCAGACAGTAGGTGTGAGTGGGACGTGTGGTGGGTGAGGATTAGCTGAAGAAGTCTGTAATCATAACTTTCTCTAGTTCTGTTCTTCTATTTAAACCTCTTCTTCTTCCATGGCTTCTCATCTTTATTTGCACTCCTTCTTCCTCTCCTTCATTTTTCATCACCCTCGAGCATCTCGTCCTTATTGCTTTTGTTCTCTCACAATGTCTCCAGCCGTCGGCATTCTTCTTGACTGTCCTTCATCTTTTCGATCCTCTCCTCAAAATTTTCAATCAACCTAGCTCAGTCCCTCATCCTTGTTCTCTTGATTTTTTGCTTTTCCATATTCTTTAGAATCTCTTCAGGTTTTTCTAGGTGTGTTTTGCCATTTTTTTTTTCAAATTTTCACCATCTCTTTTTTCTAAGTTTTTTGGAGATTTTATCGGATTTAATCTAATCTAAATGTCATCTGGAGTTTCTTAATCTAGCAGTTCTAGGAGTCCAGTTGATCCAAACTCCCAAAATCTTGAGATCAGAATGGAAGCTGAACCTAGGGCAGCATCTCGACCAAATTTCATACCGAGAACCATCCTTTGTTCCTTAACTATTGAAGATCTATCATTAATTAGGATCCAGTACGAGGTGCCTACGGAGTATGAGCTAGAACTTCCTGCACCAAGTGGTCGAGCTTGTGCCCCTCTTCCAGGTCGGTTCTACTTGTATTTGGAGACCTTCCATGCTGGACTAAGACTTTCTCTACCCATCTTTGTTATAGCGCTTTTCCATTTTTAAAATATCTTCTTAGCTTTTGTGGTGTTAAACTCCTTTAGGTTTATAATAGGGTTCCTTGCTCTCTACATATCCACCAAAGTTCAGCCCACCATTTTACTTTTTTGAACTTACTTTACTTTCAAGCATCACCCTATTGTAAAGGACTAGTGGTATGTTTCATCCTAGTTTGGGATAAGAGGGAGTTGCCCAATAGTGCCCCCTTCTCTATCCATAATTGAAAAGAGAAATTCATCTTTGTTTCTTGTTCAACCTTACACTTAGGACTCCCTCCTTGAGAAAATTTGAGGGATTCAGTACGCTGAGCCCTAGGATTAGAGAGAGAGGACCAGTAGTCGATTAACAAAATTAAAGATTATCGAACTCCTCTTGTGTCCGAGCTAATAAAAGAACAAACTTTGTTCAACCTTAGCCTCAGCCCTATAAATCTAGTAGGTTTATGGCTGAAGTTTGCGGGTTACCCCCTTCTTGTTCTTTCTTCTCTCTCTCTCTTTTTTAACTATACTTCTTTCTTCATTGCAGAAATGGATGCTAAGGCAGTCGACATGCTCATGAGAGGGCTTCCAGCTCGTAAAAGGAAAAGAAAGGCATCGGGTGCAAGTTCAAAAAAAGCAAGAGTTAACGTTCCGAGCTTCGTAGCTCCCGTCAGTGCCATGGATGCCCCCAAAATTGCCCCTACCATCGAAGTTCCTCCTGCTGCTGAGTTCGGCACCACCATCAAGGTTGCCAGACCTTCCTTGTCGTCGAGCCTTCCTATCGAGGACTGAGTCCAAGGGCCTCCTACTAGAGGAAAGAAGGAGGCGAAGAAGAAGAAAACCAAAAGGGTCCTAAGAAAGTCCCAGCAGAAGGTCCACCACAATGGGCCCAATAGCTCCGACGAAGAATTAGGGGAGAACCCCTTCAACAATCATGAAATCATCAGGGGTTTGGTCGATGGGTTCACCATACCCAAAGTCCTGGATAGAATCATCATTGCTGATGTCGATCAATGCACCTACGATTTGCTCGGATCCTTTCTTGGGGTAGTTACCTCATCATTCCCTTTCTCTTTAAATTCCTTAATATTTTCTCATCCACACTGTTAGATATATGTGCCCTAGAAGCCAGAATTGGCTGACACTTGTAATACACTTCTAGGAGCAAAATTGTAATTTTGACTATAATTAATAAATGGGTTATTTTCTATCACAAATGTGTATTTAGTGTCTGTGATACATCCTTTGAGTTAATGGTAATGATAATTCATATTTTCAAGAGTTGAAAATTTAAGACATGAATAATCATTATTAACTCATAAATAGCTCCCGACCATAGGATCATCACGAGGATGGTGATTGATCCGGAAGGTTGGTGTACGATCGCTTCTCTTTAGTAGATGAGTCTTGAGTCTACGGTGTGGAGACACCGGAGCGAGAGTACAGGTACTCGTTAGAGAACGAGGGCACTGAGCGTGACCACCTCGAGTAGTCATTAGGGAGTCTACCTTCTCGTCAATGACTGACTCGATGCTGCAGTAGTGTGTCTGGTTCTTTGACCTGAGATGCATCGGCAGTTCACCTTGAGGGTGTTATAGTTTGACTACACCATTACTCGGTCTCCTAGCCATATGGAACCCTGAGGTGTATGTTGGCTGTGACATGTTCATTGTAGGAACTGGATTGCATCAAGATGGGATCTATCTACCTCGGTGGTAGAGGAGTAGCCCTATGATGATCATGAGAATCAAGTCCTGAAGCCCATGGCCATGGCAGAGTGAAATAATAGAAAGAGTTTCTATTTAGATTTTCACATTGGACTCGAATCGAATGATTACATCATATGACAGAGATTAGGGTTTGACGAGTTCACCTTAACCCTAATCTGATCGGGGCTCAAGATAGAAGAACTGAATCACACAGGTAGCTGCACCAAGAGGTTCGCATTCAGCTCTGATGGGTTGCCACCATATACTGCTAGGTGTCACTGGTGGATTTTGGGAGCAATTAGAATGATTTAGATGATCGATCATTCTAGCTGTTCGAATCAGAAGAGTTCTGATCCATCGAAAGGAGTTTCGATGATGTCGATGATAGAGATCATGACATATCCCATTACCATACAGAACTGAACCTAACTGGGTCACACAAACAAGGGTTTGAATCTGGTGATCATCAATTGAACTAATATAGTTCAATTGATCTGAATGAGATTCAATTAGGTTCAAGGAAATCGTGCTAGCACTCGATTGAACCTAACGTTCTTCTTTTGCTATCATAAATAAGTCGTCCTGTCTGAGCCAAAGGAGTTTGTGCTCAAACAGAAGTCTTCTTATGGTCTGACTGGAGGTTGTCCAAGTCAGAATAGGTTGTCTTATTTGTAAGACATTACCTGCCAATTTTGGTCACCTGCCATTTCTTGTTCTTTGACTTTGGTCAAAAGTCTACCTTTGACTGGTCAAACGTTGACCATTCACCCTTTGACTTTTGACCACATGTCATGCACCTATTGGAGAGCTGGTGGGGGCTTGTCCCCCTGCCAGAACCTGGCAAGGAGATGGGCGCACGCCAAGGGAGGCGTGAGCCCAGTAAGAGGCGGCATGGAGTCCTTGTGGGACAAGGACTCCATCTCCCTTTAGGATTCCAATGAGAGTTCTTCTAAGAATCCAGTTTGACTGGTCCAAGGCACTCTCCAAGTAGGAATCCAGGGGACTCTAATCCCACCAATCAGATTTAGATCTGATTTCACAAAGGGTTGTGATTGGTTGGGAGGAAGATGACTTGGATCACGCTTAGTCTATATAAGAGACCCAGCGCCCAAGTGAAAAAATAATCAAGAAATAATCAAGAAGCAATCTTCCCACGCCCCAAGGCTGCCTCTCTCCCCTTTCTCCACGCCATACTCTCATCTCCCCTTGCTCTCCACGTCCAAAAGTGTTTTGGATTTGGATTGGTGCGATTTAGATCAAGAAAAGGAGATCAAAAGCAAGAAGGCTGCGCTGCTGCGAAGAACGACTGCAGATCTTCAAAAGGAGTTTTGAAGATCCTCCAGATCAGATCCAGATCTGATTTTTGGAGGCGTGATAGAGAAGAAGAGGATCTCCAGATCCAGCCCGAGTGGATACCGGTAGAGGCCAGGCGCTTGCGTGGCTTGATCCAGAACCTTCCGCTGCAAACAGGATCATCAACAGGGTAATAGGATTACCCTATTCAGGTAAATTGAATGTGATTTAATTTATCCTTTTCATTTAATTTTTATTAAATAAATAAGAATCAGATCTGAAGCATCCCTGATCTGATACAGATCTAAGAGAAAAATTTTTGAAATATATCTCTTGATCTGATCAGATCTGAACGAACCTGGTCAGGGAAATCAGGATTTCCCTTCAACAAGTGGCATCAGCAGCCAGTCTATAAATAGTTTAGATACTGATTTTAAATTTATTATCTCTCTCCTTT
>QRFJ01002957.1:0-39139 GCA_006176705.1 Cocos nucifera | reverse complement strand
ACATGTAGTATCTGGCCTTATTGTCTTCGTCAATCCATTTTTCCAGAGACGCTCTCTGTTCAGTGGATGGACGAGCTGGTAAGGTGGGAGGGTCCTGGTCCAAAACATGTGTTAACTTCTCTGAACCCAAAACAATTTTGTAGTTCCTGAGCCAATCTTTATAATTGGGTCCAGTCAGTCTATGTGTGTCTAGGATACGTGCCAGTGGGTTGGACGCAGACATTTTCCTGTAGAGAGTCAAAGATTCTAGTTAGATACTGTAATTTTGACTTGACCAATTTGTTTAGGAATTTTATTTTTAAACAAATTAGCTCCCACTATTTTCTCGGATCCCTACACTCCCTCTGTAGAGATGCGAAAATCTCCGCGATTGATGATTTCTAGTGGGTGGTGCGGTCTCACCAACTGACTCATCACCTCACCTAACAGTTATTGGTGATGGGTTAGCCAATGAGTGAACAACTCTTGTTCAATGATTCTCTAATCATGGTGCACCCAAACTTGGTCTCTAATTCATGAATCTCACCGTATCCGGAATATTGATCCACTCCTTAGTTAAGTCAGACCCACCATTTGCATAGACTGGGTTCCTAATTGGGTCTCTCACCGTATCCGAAATATTGAGCCCAACTCATCCTCCAGCCCATAGCATCCAATGCCTAATAGACATGGTTGCGTCTTCCCGGTGCAACTGAGCCACTGTATCCAGCCGAGAACAATCAACCCCGGGAAGGGCCCGCACGTCTACAATGGTGGAAGACCTCGGACTTAATCTTTTCTTAGGGAGAATTGATTCAGGTCTCATTAAACTAGACTTGGCTTAGTCATAACAATTATGACTAACCTAGTGGCATGGGTCAGCTCGGATTATTGACCACCTCAGATCAGAACTGTGTCAACAGATATGGCCAGGTAAGTGAGACCGGTGGAAGGAATATGCCGTTAACTCGCACAAGAACGCATTCAGGTCGAGTAGCTTCCAATTAAAAACCAGTCGGTCGTCTGTGCCAAACTTACCTTAGACACCAAATTGTTGAGTCAGAACCAATTGGGTTAGCCTACAATCCAGACTCTAACCTCTGAGCCTAATTAGGTCTTGCTTGATCGTGACTCGATCTTGACCCAGACTTAATCCTATTAGGCTGGTCAATTTAAGCATTGTTGATCCCATCTAACCAACTCTTGATTCGGTTTGATCAACCGCTTAGACCTAATTGAGCTACCCAAGCCCGAACCCAGTATTATGAATATGTCTTAGATCTGAAATTCTCAATTTTAGACCTAATTAATATTCCATAAACTTAATTCTTAATTAAGTTGGGTTCATAAACAAAATATGCACAATAAATCCTAGGGTTTCAGGATCTAGGGTTTTGCAGAAAGTAAGTTTTGGGTTTCTGATTAAGGACGAACACGCAGCACCCCTACACGTCATAAGAACACCCCATCGAATGGGAAGAGAGGGCCTTTAAACCCTTCTTCGTTCTTATGACCGGACGGCCAAGAGGAACGCCTTAATCAGGAACATGTAAATCTACAAAACAGTTATAGATCTATATCATATATCTCATATACAAATTTAGATCTAATCAAGGCATATTTTGCATACATCTCATGTATCAAATCATGCATGTTTTCAGATCTAAATTATCTCATAATAATCTAAAAAATTAGATTTAAATTGATCTAATCAAAATAAATTCTAATCTAGACAATTATGTAGAACTATTCTACAACTAGTCTAGACATGCATCAATCATATCTCATATGATATTTAAAATTAAATAATTTTTATTTGCTGTTTATCAGATGTTATTATAACACTTATAATATCAGAAAATAGTAAATAAGAAGATCTAAAATATGATTTAATCAGATTAAATCAAAGACATGCAAAACTATTCTATAGAACTATTCTATTCTAGAACTAGTCATGCATATCTTCATGTTCTTAGATCCAAATCATTTAATTTTAATTTTTCTGATTTCAGATCTGATCACATCTCATGTGACATCTGAAATCACTTTATTTTCTAATTAAAATAAAATTAAAATCAGATCTAAACAATTTAGAACCATGGCTCTGATACCAGTTGAAGGGAAATCCTGATTTCCCGGTCCAGGTTCGTCCAGATCTGATTAGATCAAGAGATATATTTCAAAAATTTTCTCTTGATCTCAATCAGATCTTGATATGTTTCAGATCTGATTCTTATTATTTTAATAAATAAAATAAAATAAGATAAATTAAATCAAATTTAATTTACCTGATTTGGGTAATCCTATTACCCTGTAGATGATCCTGATTGCAGCGGAAGGTTCTGGATCTTAGCCACGCAAGCGCCTGGCCTCTACCGGTATCCACTCGGGTTGGATCTGGAGATCCTCTTCTTCTCTATCACACCTCCAAAAATCAGATCTGGATCTGATCTGGAGGATCTTCAAAACTCTTTTGAAGATCTGCAGTCGTCCTTTTGCAGCAGCGCAGCCTTCTTGCTTTTGATCGCCTTTCCTTGATCTGAATCGCACCAACCTAAGTCCAAAACACTTTTGGACGTGGAGAGCAAGGGGAGAAGAGACTATGGCATGGAGAAGGAGGGGAGAGGCAGCCTTGGGGCGTGTCTAATTTCATTTAGAATTAGGGTTGGGCGCAGGGTCTTATTTATAGACCTCTTGTGATCCAACTCCTCTTCCTCTCAACCAATCACAACCCTTTGTGAAATCAGATCTAAATCTGATTGGTTGGAATAGAGACCCCTGGATTCCTCCTTAGAGGGCGCCTAAGACCAGTCAAACTGGATTCTTAGTAGAACTCTGATTGGAATCCAAAAGGGAGGTGGAGTCCTTGTCCAACAAGGACTCCTAGGCGCCTCCTACTTGGGCTCACGCCACCCTTGGCGTGCGCCCTTCTCCTTGCCAGGTTCTGGCAGGGGGACAGGCCCCCACCAGCTCTCCAATAGGTGCATGACATGTGGTCAAAAGTCAAAGGGTCAATGGTCAACGTTTGACCAGTCAAAGGTAGACTTTTGACCAAAGTCAAAGAACAAGAAATGGCAGGTGACCAAAAATGGCAGGTAATGTCTTACAAATAAGACAACCTATTCTGACTTGGACAACCTCCAGTCAGACCATATGAAGGCCTCTGATTGAGCACAAACTCCTTTGGCTCAGTCAGGACAACTTATTTATGATAGTAAAAGAAGAACGTTAGGTTCAATCGAGTGCTAGCACGATTTCCTTGAACCTAATTGAATCTCATTCAGATCAATTGAACTAGATCAGTTCAATTGATGATCACCAGATTCAAACCCTTGTTTGTGTGACCCAGTTAGGTTCAGTTCTGTATGGTAATGGGATATGTCATGATCTCTATCATAGACATCATCGAAACTCCTTTCGATGGATCAGAACTCTTCTGATTCGAACAGCTAGAATGATCGATCATCTAAATCATTCTAATTGCTCCCAAAATCCACCAGTGACACCTAGCAGTATATGGTGGCAACCCATCAGAGCTGAATGCGAACCTCTTGGTGCAGCTACCTGTGTGATTCAGTTCTTCTATCTTGAGCCCCGATCAGATTAGGGTTAAGGTGAACTCGTCAAACCCTAGTCTCTGTCATATGATGTAATCATTCGATTCGAGTCCAATGTGAAAATCTAAATAGAAACTCTTTCTATTATTTCACTCTACCATGGCCATGGATTTCTGGACTTGATTCTCATGATCATCATAGGGCTACTCCTCTACCACCGAGGTAGATAGATTCCCATCTTGATGCAATCCAGTTCCTACAATGAACATGCTATAGCCAACATACACCTCAGGGTTCCATATGGCTAGGAGACCGAGTAATGGTGTAGTCAAACTATAACACCCTCAAGGTGAACTGCCGATGCATCTCAGGTCAAAGAACCAGACACACTACTGCAGCATCGAGTCAGTCATTGACGAGAAGGTAGACTTCCTAATGACTACTCGAGGTGGTCACGCTCAGTGCCCTCGTTCTCTAACGAGTACCTGTACTCTCGCTCCGGTGTCTCCACACCGTAGACTCAAGACTCATCTACTAAAGAGAAGCGATCGTACACCAACCTTCCGGATCAATCACCATCCTCGTGATGATCCTATGGTCGGGAGCTGTTTATGAGTTAATAATGATTATTCATGTCTTAAATTTTCAACTCTTGAAAATATGAATTATCATTACCATTAACTCAAAGGATGTATCACAGACACTAAATACACAGGTGTGATAGAAAATAACCCATTTCATTAATTATAGTCAAAATTATAATTTTGCCCCTAGAAGTGTATTACAAGTGTCAGCCAATTCTGGCTTCTAGGGCACATATATCTAACAATTTAAACCATAAAACTTAACTTACTGCATCTCAGGTCCAAAGAACCAGACACACTGACTGACCCCCCTTCAGCTCCCTTCTCTTCTCTTTTCTTTTCTGTTTAGCTAAAGAACATAGAACAGTAGACCAAAAGGGAACCGATGGATTTTATCTAGAAAAAGAAATAGAATTTGCTAGGTGTCACCCTTTCAAGAAGCCAACACACACCTCTCTCTCTTCTGATTATGTGGCACACTCTAAGAAAGTCACCTATTAAGTTATTTTTTAAAAAATTCATTTAAAATACCATTTTTAAATCTTCACGGCCAACACCGCTTTTTTGTTTTCGCTGACAAGCTGGCTCGATTCCAACTCAGACCAGCTCGATTGATAATCGAGCCAGCTATCTCAAGAATCAGGCTAGCTCTCTCAGAAAAATAGAACATTCATTTCTATAGCCTAAGACTCGGGCTAGCTCGATTTCAATTCAAGTCAGCTCAGATATTAGAATTTTAGAAATTTTATTTTTCATACTCTGCTCACAACTGTACTCAAAACTCTACTTATTTATATATTTTTTTAAGTTAATGTCACTTTTAAACATAAATATAAATAATAAATAACCTCCTATTTGAAATCAATAAAAATATCAAAAAAATTAAAATCCATAAGAATAAGAATCCAAAATTTAGGTTCTAGTTCAAATTTTTCAAACTCAAAACTTTTATAACATTTTTGCTTATGAACGAATAAGTTAAAGAATCTCCAAAATTTGTTAAAAATCATTTTGCAACTTACCAACACATAAAGATCAATTACTAGGACTTTTTGTTCCAAGAAAATATATATTTCATATAGCCCTCCTTATAGGTGCAAGCTCTCAGACTTAGAAAATTTTTAGGACTCGAAATGGTAGATAACCACAATTTGCACTGAAATAGCTTCCACAATCTTTGGCAAGGTAAATTTTATTACATACATAAGTACAAATCTTTTAATTCATTCTTTTTTTTTGATCGAGGATGTTACATTTTCTCCTCTCTTAAAATAAATTTCATCCCCAAAATTTATACTTTCAACTTTAAGTACTCTTTGAATTGCAGATCACTTCGATAATCTTAACATTCATTCTTTTGAATTCTAAAGCATCCTTAATTTAACTTATCATACTTGCAAGTCTTACATGCATAACTTTAGTTTCCTTCTTACCATAATTTCATAACCTTCATTCAAGAGTAATTACTTAATTCTTACATATCCATATCTACATCTTTAGTTGCATACTTCATGAGGTATTCAACTTTTTGAAGTTTGCTACCAATCATAGTATCTCCCAAAGAATCTTCATTTCTATATTTGCATCACTGATATTAATTCAAAAATATTAAATACTCACGATTCTAATCCTTCATAGCAACATGCATAGCTATACTATTTTCCACATACATAAATATTACCTTGGATTTTCAACATAAGCTAGTGCTTAAATAAATTCAAATTAGAATATTGCCACTTATCAGATATTTATAAACTTATTCCAAATAACACTAAGCCATATCTTTATTGACTCTTCCTTTCCTCTCAGCTTCAATTTTCTCCAGAAGAAGATCCTATATCTGAAGGAAGTCCTTCTCTTTATCTTCTCACCTGCTGCCCCAAGATAGAACATTGATCGAGATTTCTTCTATTCATGTCCCTTATTACATCATACTCCCACCTTAGCTGCAGAAGCTCAGCACTCATAGCATTATACTTTAATATTATTTTTTGAAATAAATGCTTATACTCTTTCATATTATGATAATTTATATCTTGAACTTCAAAATTAAAATGATATTTTAAATCATTTCGAGCATAGACAACAGCTTGCTCTTTTGATTTTTCTTGCTCTACATCTAGAGGACCCATAGATCTGAATGGTTCATAAGGTTGCTTTCCTCTATTAATAGTTATCACTACATATGCTCTTATATATCTCCCTTCCCTTTCTTCCACTCTATAAATCGGATTTGGAAGTCCCAATTCTTTTGTAATTTTAGCTAAAATAATCTTCGAGGATATCTCAATTACATTCATAATCTATAATTAACATTCCAAATCAATCATAGTTATAAAATTATCCTTAACAATTGCTATCTGATTCTTCATTTGTCACTATTCATTAAATCATGCCAACACATACTTCGTATATATATGCAATGCTTAACACTACTAAGGAACATACATACTTTATTTATTTCAAAAGCTATCAACATTGTAAGCATACTCATTCAACTCTTGCTCATTAATCAGCTACTCAATTAATCAAGATATAAAACTACTAATAATTTATTGTATCATAAGAAATTGCATTTGAACCCTTGTCCTCCAACTCAAGCTTGTACTTATATAAATTCAAACTAAAGCATTTAACTCATACCTGTTTCTTTCATCTTAAGATAACTTACATCACCTGCTACCCTTTTTATTTCAGCCTATCTCAACTGGTACTAGTGATCCCCTTGCTTGCCATTAGCAAACACATTGGACTTTGATTCGATTTATCTATCAATCAAGTCATTTTCAAAATCACTCAACTCACTTTATACTAATCTCTAGTTTTGTCTCATTTCTACAAATTATAAACCTTTGCTTTAACTTAGATCCATCCCTACTACTCATAAATCTTTACTGGTCTCCAATGGCCGCAAACTATTTCTTGTCCTTATTGACTACAATCCTTTACTCATTTCTATAGATCATAACTCTTGCTCTGATCATCAATTAAACCTTGCTCATCCCTGTAAACCATTAAACCTTTGCTCATCACCTTGGCACATCTTTACTGATCTCTTCATTAATTATAAAATTTTGCTCTGATACCAAACATGTAACACCCCACCCCTAAATCCGGGTGATGGTGCTACACCCCATCCTTATCTAAGAGTAAAGAGCTAAACTTTATCCTTAAATAAGAGCTAAGGAGAATTCTAAGATATAGCTAAACTGCAATTTCATTTAAATTGACTCAAACAATTACCTTGATCAATCATTCCAACAATCACACTCTGAACATACAATTTATAAACAAAATATACTTAACGATCTCTACAAATGCACCACACCCTACTCTGATATCAAATATGAATACATCACCAAAACAATACTTCTTTTACAAATTATCACACTTAGCTCATACACATAAACATCTCTAAATACCTTCTCCTCACAATCAACATCTACTACTCAAGTCCTGAAATAGAACAAAAGTGAGGGGTAAGACTTGAAAAGTCTCAGTGAGTGGATAAATAATCTAATAATAGAAAATGAGAAGATGTAGTTGTAATATTTATTATCACAATATATGGATTAAAATGCTGAAATACTATCAAATATAAGTAAACTAGATAAGAACAGGTCTACAACTGCATCATTTCACTGAAAGAAAGCTTTGCTGAGCTAAAATAAGTTTAATGAGCTAATAGAATCTGCTGAACTAAAAAAAATATGCTGAACTATAATAAACTAATTTTTTTCTAAATAATGCTGATAGCTATGGCTGACTACTCCCAGCACACCTCTACTATGAGTAGTCAGCACATAGGATGAATGTGAATACTACTAAAATAAAGCCCCACTGGGCATTCTGATATACTACCAATATACTGCCAATATACTACTAATACACTACCAAGCCCCATTAGACATTTTGATATCTTATATCGCAAGAAGGTGTCGATTGCTATATGCCGCATGACATGCCGTGCTATTCATTTTTTTCAAAAGCTGATACTGAATAAACTTTCAAATATTGATAGGCTGATTTAAATAAAATCAGGTTCAAATATTAATAAGAATCCAAAATTTAGGATCTAGTTCAAATTTTTCAAACTCGAAACTTTTATTACTTTCTTGCTTCTGAGCAAATAGGTTAAAGGATCTCCAAAATTTATTAAAAATCATTTTGCAACTTACCAACACCTAAAGATCAATTACGAAGACTTTTTGTTCCAAGAAAATACATATTTCATATAGCCCTCCTTATAGGTGCTAACTCTCAAAAAATTTTTAGGACTCAAAATAGTAAATAACCATAATTTGCACTAAAATAGCTTCCACAACCTTTAGCAAGGTAAATTTTATTACATACATAAGTATAAATTTTTTAATTCATTCTTTTTTTCGATCCAAGATGTTACAGTGAAAGACTAAAATAAATCAAAATTTATTTATAAAAAGCAAAGAACCCCTAGATCTAAGATTCTATTATATGATTATAGCATGAGATTAAATCAAAAATTAAAAATATTAGAAAAAAAAATATGTTGATCATATCAACATGCATCTACACTATATCTAATGCAGGTATGTAATAATAGATCAGATCTATATTACCTATGCAAGTTAGACATTCTAACTTGCTGATCTAGGCTGAAGAATGAAGTTCTAAGCCGCACATACATTCGGCCTCTAAGAGATGTCCACACAAGTCCACGAACCCCGATTAGAAGTTCAATGTAGAAAATTAGCATAGTATGCTAGTATTATGTTGATCCTTCTTCGACGGTTGATCCGATGTTTTCTTCTTGAAGACTTGGATACTCCAAAAAATTAGAAGGAAAGAAAGAGACTTTCGATCTAAAACAACACTCAAAAATCTCTAAAAGAGAAGAAGAAAGGAAGAGCAAAAGAGCCCTAGAAGAAGATCCTCTTCTTCTCTTTTCTCTCATCTAGATAGCTAGATTGGTGTCTATGAAATCCCCATGCCCCAAGGGTCTCTCTCTTAGATTTTCACATGCCCAAGATTCCTCTCAATGGAATCAGTGTAAAATCTAGCTCAAAAAGATCTCCTTATAAAGAGATATGGAAGAGACTTCGTTGGGTCAAATTCCTACACAAGATAAGAAAATATATGGCAAGTTGTTGGGGTGCCCAATGTTAGATATGTGTGCCCTAAAAGCCAGATTGACTGATACTTGTAATATACTTCTAAGGACAAAATTATAATTTTAATTATAAATAATAAAATAGATTATTTTCTATCATAGTGTATATTTGAAAGTGTCTGTGATACATTTCTTAAGTTAATGATAATGATAGTTCATATTTTCATGAGTTAAAAATTTAAGACATGAATTTTTATTATTAACTCATAAAATATTTTCGACCATAGGATCATCATAAGGATGGTGACTAATCCAAAAGGTTGGTTTATGATCGCTTCTTTTGAATAGATGAGTCTTAAGTCTATGGTGTAGAGATACCAAAGTGAGAGTATAGATACTCGTTAGAGAATGAGAGCACTGAGCGTGACCACCTTGAGCAATCATGAAAAAGTCTACCTTCTCATCGATGACTGGCTTGAAGCTGTAGTAGTGTGTCTGATTCTTTGACCTGAGATGCATCGATAATTCATCTTGAGGATGTTGTAGTTTGACTACACCATAACTCGATCTTCTAGCCATTCAAAATCTTGAGGTGTATGTTGGCTATAACATATTCATTATAGAAATTAGATTACACTAATAGGGGATCTATCTACCTCAGTAGATGAGGAGTAGTCCTATGATGATCATGAGAATCAAGTCCATAAGCCCATGGCCATGGCAGAGTGAAATAATAGAATGAATTTCTATTAGGGTTTTTATATTGGACTTGAATCGAATGATTAATTCATATGATGGAAATTAGGATTTGACGAGAAAACCTTAACCCTAATCCGATCGAAGCTCAAGATAGAAGAACGTAATCACATAGGTAACTGCACCGAGAGATTCACTTTCAGTTATGATGAATTGCCATAATATGCTGCTAGGTGTCACTAGTAGATTTTGGGAGCAATTAGAATGATTTGGATCATCGATCATACTCATTGTCTGAATCAGAAAAGTTTTGATCTATCGGAAGATATTTCGATGGTGTCGATGATAGAGATCGTAACATATCCCATTATCATACAGAACTGAACCTAACTAGGTCACACAAACAAGAGTTTGGATCTGGATATCATCAATTGGATTAGCTAATTCAATTGATTTGAATAATATTTAATTAGGTTTAAGAAAATCATGCTAGCATACGATTGAGTCTAATGTTCTCCTTTAACAATCATTAAAGCTTGTCTCGATTGAGCCAAATGTATTTGAGCTCACTCAAAAATCTTTACTTAGTCTAACTGAAGCTTGTTCAGATCAGAAAAGGATTATCTTAATTTATGAGATAAATTTGAGACAATACCTACCATTTTTCATCATCTGCTAAATCTTGTCTTCGGACATTGGTCAAATGTTGACCCTGGATACTTAGACATCTGCCCATGTGTCATGCACCCATAGAAGAGAACCTGGGGACTTGTCCCCCTGCTAAAAAGTAGATTGGAAAGGGGCACATGCCTAGGGACCTAGGCGTGTGCCCCATGAGGATAAATGATGGAGTCCCATATAGATGGGACTCCAGTTGCTTCAGGGAATTAAATTGTGTGGTGCCAAGAAGACTTATTTGATCCAGTCTTGGCTTCACCTATGAAGAGTTTTGAGGGTCTCTAATCTGATTAGATCAGATGATATCATCCCACTAATCAGATTTAGATCTGATTGCACAAAGGGCCATGATTGGTCAGGATGATATGGCACTGCATGGCATAGTAGGGTCTGTATAAACCCTATCTGCACTTAGAATTTAATGATTCTACCTTTAGCCCATGCCACATAGCCCCTCTCCCTCCTTCTCCATGCCACCCTCTAGTCCTCTCTCTCCTCTCCATGCCCAAGGGACTTTGGGCATGAAGAAGGTACGATCTAAGTAAAAGGCGCCAGGAAATGAAGAAGGCAGCACTGCTACAAGAGATAACGGTTGTTCTTCAAAAGCCATTTTGAAGATCTTTAAGATCAGATTTAGATCTAATTTTTGGAGGATTGATTGAGAAGGAGAAGATCTTTAGATCCTGTTCGAGTAGATACTGGTAGAGGCCAGGCACTTGCATGGCTACATCCAGAACCTCAGGCAAACATCAGGATCATCACAGGATAATTGGATTACCCAAAATAAAGGTATAATTAAATTAGATTTAATTTTTATTTTTATTTTTATTATTAGATCAATAAGATTAGATCTGAGGAGTCTTAGATCTAATTTAGATCTTAGAAAAAAAAATTTTAAAATATCTTTTCTGATCCAATCAGATTTGAATGAACATAATCCGAAAAATAGGATTTTTCCTTCAACTGTATCAGAGCCAAGTGGCATAATTTATTAGATCTAATTTTAATTTATTTTTGATCTAATAATTAAATGATTTTAGATATCACATTAGATGTGATTAGATCTAAAATTAAAAAAATAAAAATTAAATAATCTAGATCTAAGATGTATGAGATGCATGACTAGACTAGAAATAGAATTATTCTATGTATAGTCTAACATGATCATAATTTTAATTTAATTAATTATAATTTTTAAATTTATTTATTTATTATTTTTTGATATTATAAATATTATAATTGGATCTAAAAAATAAAAAATAAATTTATTTAATTTATTCATATGAGATATGATAGATGCATGTTTAGACTAGTTGTAGAATTATTCTACAAAATTATCTAGAATAAATTTTAATTTGATATGATCAAATTTAAATCTTATTTTTAGATGTTTATGAGATAATTTAAATTTAAAAATATGCATGATATGATACATGAGATGTATGCAAAATATATTTTTAGTTAGATTAATTTTTATATATGTGATATATGATGTAGATCTAACTAGTTTTGTAGATTTATCATGTTTCTGATTAAGGCATTCCTCTTGGCCATCTAGTCATAAAAATGAAGTAGGATTTAAAGGCCCTCTTCTCTCATTTGATGGGATATTCTTATGGTGTGTACGGGTGCTGCGCATTCGACCGTAGTTAGAAATCAAAATTTATTTTCTGTAAAACCCTAGATCCTAAAATCCTAAAATTTTATATACATATTTTATTTATGAATCCTAAACTTAATTGAAAATTAAGATTATAAAATATATTTGACCTAAAATTAAGAATTTTTAGATCTAAGACATATTCATAAAATTGGGTTTAGGCTTGGGTAGCTCAATTAGGTCTAGCGGTTGATCAAATCGAATCAAGAGTTGGTTAGGTAGGATCAAGAGTACTTAAATTGACCAGCCTAATAGAATTAAGTCTGGATCAAGGTTGAGTCACATGATTGATGGATCAAGTTAAGACCTAATTAGGCTCAGTGGTTAGAGTCTGGATTGTAGGCTAATCCGATTGATTTTGGCTTAATAATTTGATGTCTAAGGTAAGTTTGGCAGATACAATTGACTGGTTTTTAATTAGGAGCTACTCGACTCGAATGCATTCTTGTCGAGTTAATTGCATATCCCTTCCACCGATCTCACTTACCTAGCCATATTTATCGGCCCAGTCTTGATCTAAGGTGGCTAACAATATGAGCTAACCCATGCTACTAGGTTAGTCATAATGGTTATGGCTATGTCAAGTCAAGTTTAAAGAGACCTAAATGAAATCTTTCTAAGAAAAGATTAAGTCTAAGGTCTTCCACCATTGTAGATGTGTGGGCCCTTTCTAAGGTTGACTATTTTCGACTGGTCACTGTGGTTCAGTTGCATTGAAAAGATGCAACCATGTCTATTAGGCATTGGATACTATGGGCTAAGGATGGATTGGGCTCAATATTTTGGATACGGTGAGAGATCCAATTAGGAATCCAATCTGTGCAAATGGTGGGTCTGACTTAACTAAGGAGTGGATCAATATTTTGGATATGGTGAGATTCATGAATTAGAGATCAAGTCTGGATGCACCATGATTAGAGAATCATTGGATAAGTCTTATTCACTCATTAGCTAACCCATCATTAATAACTGTTAGGTGAGGTGATGAATCAGTTGGTGGGACTGCACCACCCACTAGAAATCAATAATCATGAAGATTTTTGCATCTCTACAAAGAAAGTATTTGGAATTCGAGAAAATAGTGAGAGCTAATTTGTTTAAAAATCAAATCTCTAAATAAATTGATCAAGTCTTAATTACAAAATCTAACTAGAAACTTTGAATCTCTACAGAAAAAAGAAAAATATTTGCATCCAACCCACTAATCCGTATCCTGGACACCCATAGACTGACTAGACCCAATTATAAGGATTAACTCTAGAACTTCAAAATTATTTTGGGTTCTAAGAAGTTGACTCATGTATTGGACCAGGATCCCCCACCTTATCAGCTTGTCCATCCATCGAACAGAGAGCATCTCTTGATAAATGGATGGATGAAGATAATAAGGCCAGATACTACATGTTGGGCTCGATGTTTGATGAGCTTCAACACCAACATGAAGATATCAAGACTGCCCGCTAAATATTGGCTCACCTACAAGAGTTGTTTGATGAACAGAGTCATACAACCAAATATCAGATCACTAAATGACTATTTAAGGCTAAAATGTGTGATGGGCAGTCAGTCCAAGATCATTGTCTGATGATGATAAGAACTTAGAAGAGCTTGAGAAGCTCGAAGTGAAGTTAGATCAGGATCTATGGAATGATATAATTCTACAATCCTTGATTGATGCATATGGGCAGTTCATCATGAACTACCATATGCATAAACTTCAAAATACTCTGGCCGAGCTTATGAATATGCTGGTTACTACTGAGCTTTCTATGAAAGGTTCTAAAGGCTCAGTACTTGCTATGGAATGGACTTCTTCCAAGAGAAAGTTTTTTGGAAAGAAGAAGAAGTCTGTGAAAAAATAGAAGGTGAAAGGTGGAAAGAAAAAGAAAGCAGAGCTAAAAAAGAAAGCCACTGATAAAGAAAAGTATTTTCATTGTAATACTGATGGCTACTGAAAGCGAACTATCCTACATACAAGAAGACAGATCCTTTTGGAGGTATGCTCATTTTTGAATCTAATCTTATGATTTCTTCTGCATCCAGTTGGATGCTTGACTCTAGTTCTAGTGCTCATTTATGCACTTCTATGCAGGATCTTGAGGATAGTAGGAGACTGAGGGATGGTGAGATGATCCTACATGTCGAAAATGGAGCAAGGGTTGCTGCTGTGATCGTGGAAACCTACCCTCTTCAACTACCGTCTGGCCTAGATTTAGTACTTAGGAATTATTATTATGTGCCTACTGCAAGCAGAAATTTGATTTCTGTTTCATGTTTAGCACAAGAAGGCTATGTAATTAGTTTTCTTAAAGATCATTGTAATATTCTTTATGAAAGAAATAAAATTGTAAGTAGTTTTCTTATTAACATTCTCTACCAATTATATATTGATATATCTATCTTTAATATCGAGCAAAATGTGAATGCCATAAGATCAAAATAACCCAAAGATAGTTCAAATGATAAGTATCTATGGCACCTAAGGCTAGGTCATATAGCAGAAAATAGGATTAACAAATTAAAGAAAATCGAGCTATTGAGTCCGTTGACTTTCGAGTCATATCCAATTTGTGAATCATGTCTTCATGGCAAAATAACTATGCTCTCTTTTGTAGGACATGGGGAGAGGGCCACGGAACTACTTGCCCTAGTACATATTGATGTGTGCGGCCCATTTGATGTGCCGGCTAGAGGCAACTTTGACTACTTCATAATCTTTATCGATGATTTATCTTGATATGGGTATGTGTATCTTATGAGACATAAGTCTGAAGCCTTTGACAAGTTTAAGAAATTCAAACATGAAGTTGAAAAGTAAACTAAAAAACCCATTAAGGTTCTTCGATCAGATCAAGGAAGTAAATACCTTAGTCAGAAATTCCTAGACTATCTCAAGCAAAATGGCATAGTCTCTCTTTGGACTTCGCTTCGAACACCTCAACTCAATGGGATTTCAAAATGGAGAAATCAAACCCTATTAGATAATGGTCCAATCTATGATGAGCTTCATAGACCTTCTTGATTTTCTATGGGGATATAGTCTGTTAACTGCTATATATTTACTGAAAAGAATTTTCTCTAAAATCATTCCTACCACACCGTATAAGATATGGCATGGTCAAAAACCAAGTCTGAGTCATCTCAAAATTTGGGATTGTCCAGCTCATATCAAAAGACAACAAACGGACAAGTTAGACTATAGGTCCTTTAGAGCTCGATTCATAGGATATCCTAAAAAGTCATTAGGAAATTATTTCTGCATTCCAGAAGATCACAATGTGATTGTGAGTCGGTATGCCATCTTTCTTAAAAAATAGTTTATTGAAGATGGTGGCATTGGAAAGCAGATTAAGCTCGAGAAAAAAATCTCATAAGAGCAACGAGCTAAGGACCCTATGGAACCAAATCAGGTTGAGCCAATATAATCACTACCTCCTCCACCTCATAGATCGAAAAAGATTTTCCATCCCCTTGAGAGGTACTTAGGTACTATTTCAAAGGAAGTAGAGAAAATGTTCCTCGTAGGTAATGGGCAAAACCTATGATGAGGCGATATCAGATATCAACTCCGAGAAGTGGTTAGAGGCAATGAAGTCAGAAATTGATTCGATGCACTCAAACCAAGTCTGGATCTTGGTAAATCTACTAGTGGTATAATACCTATTGGGTGTAAATGGATCTACAAGAGAAAGATTGGTACAGATGAAAATATGGAGACATTCAAAGCAAGATTAGTGGCAAAAGGATATAGTCAGCACGAAGAAATTGACTATCAAGATACCTTTTCGTCAGTAGCCATGCTAAAATCCATTCGCACATTACTTGCTATTGTAGCCTATTTTGATTATGAAATATATCAAATGGATATGAAAATGGTGTTCTTAAATGGATACCTTGAGGAAGATATCTATATGGAATAGCCACTAGGTTTCACATCCAGTGATATTGATCATAAAGTATGCAAACTGCAAAGATCCATATATGAACTTAAGCAAGCAACCTAGAACTGGAATACTCATTTTAATGATGTGATCAAATTATTTGATTTCATCAAGAACGAGGAAGAAGCATGTATTTTCAAAAAAGTCAGTGGGAGCGCTATTGTCTTCCTCGTACTATACATGGATGATATTCTCCTCATTGGAAATGATATTTTCATGTTGACCATAGTTAAAATATGGTTATCTAAAGAATTCTCCATGAAAGACCTAGGAGAAACATCCTTTATTCTAGGAATTAAGGTCAATAGAGATACACCGAATAGGATGCTAGGTCTTTCATAGAAGATGTACATAGAGGAAGTGCTAAAGAGGTTTAGCATGGAAAACTCTAAGAAGGGATTGGTACCCTTCAGACATGCCATTCATCTCTCCAAGAAAATGTGTCCCAACACACCTGAGGAGATTGAACATATGAGCAAGATCCCTTATGCTTCAGCAATAGGGAGCCTCATGTATGCCATGTTATGTATACGACCTGATATAGCCCATGCTGTGAGTGTCACGAGCAGATATCAGTCGAATCCAGGTGAAGAATACTAGACTTTTGTGAAATGTATCCTTAAGTACTTAAGAAGAACTAAGAATATGATGTTGGTTTTTGGTAATGGAGAACTCCAAGTCCAGGGATATACAGACTCAATTTTTATATCCGATATAGATGATCGAAAGTCGACATCTAAAAGTTTGTTTATGCGTAATGGTGGTGCTGTCAGTTGGAAGAGTTCCAAGCAAATAGTGATAGTAGATTCCACCAATTTAGTAGAGTACATCGCTACGTCAGAAGCTGTGAAGGAGGCATTCTAGTATAAGAAGTTCACTACAGAGATCGGAGTGAAGCCATCAGATGCCATTACTCTATACTATAATAATAATGGTGCCATAGCCCTTGCTAAGGAGCTGAGGTCTCACTAGAAATTCAAGCACATCGAGCGTTGATACCACCTCATCCGTGACTACCTTGAGAAAGGTTACGTTGAGGTTAAGAGAGTTGACTCCGTAGATAATATGGTAGACCCACTTACAAAGTTGTTGGGCCAGCAGAAGATCGAAGCCCATCTTGAGAAGATGGAACTTAGATTTATAGTCAATTAGCTTTAGGTCAAGTGGGAGTTTGTTAGATATGTGTGCCCTAAAAGATAAATTGGCTGACACTTGTAATACACTTCTAAGAATAATTTATAATTTTAACTATAAATAATAAAATAAATTATTTTCTATCTCAGTGTGTATTTGAAAGTATCTATGATACATCCCTTGAGTTAATGGTAATGATAGTTCATATTTTCAAGAGTTGAAAATTTAAGACATGAATTTTCATTATTAACTCATAAAATGCTCCCGACCATAAGATCATCATGAGGATGGTGATTGATTTGGAAGGTTGGTGTACGATCACTTTTTTTGGATAGATGAGTCTTGAGTCTACTGTGTAGAGATATTGAAGTGAGAGTATAGGTACTCGTTAGAGAACGAGGGCACTGAGCATGACCACCTCGAGTAGTCATGAGGAAGTCTACCTTCTCATCGATTACTGGCTTGAAGCTACAGTAGTATGTTTGGTTCTTTGACCTGAGGTGCATCGATAATTCACCTTGATGGTGTTGTAGTTTGACTACACCTAACTCGATCTCCTAGCCATTCGGAACCCTAAGGTATATATTGGCTATAGCATGTTCATTGTAGGAATTAGATTGCACCAATAGGGGATCTATCTACCTCGATAGATGAGGAGTAGCCCTATGATGATCATGAGAATCAACTCCATACGCCCATGGCTATGGCAGAGTGAAATAATAGAAAGAGTTTCTATTAGGATTTTGACTTTAGACTTGAATCGAATGATTAATTCATATGATGGAAATTAGGGTTTGACGAGATCACCTTAACCCTAATCCGATCGGAGCTCAAGATAGAGGAACTTAATCACACAAGTAACTGCATCGAGAGGTTCACTTTCAATTCTGATGGGTTGCCACCATATGCTGCTAGGTGTCACTGGTGAATTTTGGGAGCAATTAGAATGATTTGGATGATCGATCATATTAGTTGTCTGAATCAAAAAAGTTCTGATCCATCAAAAGGTATTTCGATGATGTCGATGATAGAGATCATGATATATCCTATTATTGTATGAAACTAAATCTAGCTAGATCATATAAATAAGGGTTTGGATCTAGATATCATCAATTAGATTAATCCAGTTCAATTGATTTAAATAAGATTCAATTAGGTTCAAGAAAATCATGCTAGCACACGATTGAGCCTAATGTTCTCCTTTAACAATCATTAAAGCTTGTCTCGACTGAGCCAAATGTGTTTGGACTCACTCAGAAACCTTTACATAGTCTGACTGCAGCTTGTCCAGGTCAAAAAAGGGTTGTCTTAATTTATGAGATAAATTTGAGATAACACCTGCCATTTTCCATCACCTGCTAAATCTTGCCTTCGAACATTGGTCAAATGTTGACCTTGGACACTTAGACATCCGCCCATGTGTCATGCATCCATAGGAGAGAACCTAAGGACTTGTCCCCATACTAAAAAATAGACAAGAAAGGGGTGCATGCCTAGGAAGGCGTGCACCTCATGAGGATAAAAGATGAAGTCCCATACAGATGGGACTCCTGTTGCTTTAGGAAATTAAATTGTGTGGTGCTAAGAAGACTTGTTTGATCTAATATTAGCACCACCTAAGGAGTGTTTTGAGGGTCTCTAATCTGATTGGATCAGTTGATGTCATTCCATTAATCAGATTTAGATCTGATTGCACAAAGGGTCGTGATTGGCTAGGATGATGTGGTACTGCATGGTGCAACAGGATCTATATAAACCCTATCTACGCCTAGAATTCAATGATTCTGCCTTTAGCCCATACCACATAGCCCCTCTTCATCCTTCTCCATGCCACCCTCTGGTCCTCTCTCTCCTCTCCATGCCCAAAGGACTTTGGGCATGAAGAAGGTGCGATCCAAGCAAGTGAAAGGCGCCTGGAAAGGAAGAAGGCAGCACTGCTGCAAGAGACAATGACTGTTCTTCAAAAGCTATTTTGAAGACCTTTAAGATCAGATTTAGATCTAATTTTTGGAGGGTTGATTGAGAAAAAGAAGATCTTCAGATCCTGCCTGAGTGGATACTGATAGAGGCTAGGCACTTGCATGGCTACATCCAGAAACTTAGGCAAACATCAGGATCATCACAAGATAATTGGATTACCCAAAACAAAGGTATAATTAAATTAGATTTATTTTTTTTTATTTTTATTATTAGATCAATAAGATTAAATTTGAGAAGTCTTAGATTTGATTAGGATCTTAGAGAAAAAAATTTTAAAATATCCTTCCTGATCCAATCAGATCTGAACGAACCTGATCCAAAAAATAGGTTTTTCCCTTCACCCAACACTTGGGCACCCCCTCCTTTGTTTTAGGCATGGACCACTAGGGTAGGCATACAAAAATTTCTCCTTTTAACCATGAAAATTAGAGGAGAAATTAAAGTGGGGAGGCACACATGGGAAGAGACCAAGTTTGTTGGGATTTTATCATATAGAGTCCCACAAACTTCAACAACATTCCATCTATTGACCAGGTCCACAACTTAGTGCCATATAGGAAAGAGAGGAGAGGGGTGGGCATGCATGATGATCGGGGAGAGAGGAGGTTTGTCTCAAAAAATAAGAGAGAAAGGTCATGGGGGCATGGGATATAGGTGGTGCAAGAAAAATGAATCCTAGTCTTTCTAGGATTTCATATTTGACTTGGTCAAATATGGTTTCTCAAACCAAATCAAACCAAAAGTAACTAAACCCAATTAAATTAAGCTCTAATCTAATTAAAAAATTAATTAAATTAAACTTAATTTTAATTTAATTTTTTAATCAAATTAAAAAATTGGGTTGACCCAAGTCCTAGTTGAACTAGGACTAGTTCTTCCTCGTACTTGGCTTATGTAATAAACCAATTGGACTTGATCCAATCAAGCCCAAACCAAGTCTAATTAAATTATATTTAATTAAATTTAATCTTAGCCCTTTGGCTTAATTAAATTAAGCCAATTAGCAATCAAATTGCTAATCGATCCTCCTACAATATTTGCACTAGGTTAAACATCAATCATATTGATCATTTAACCTTAGAATGATTCTCAATCGTTGATCAACCATCCGATCGGATCATGAACTGTAATGTGTGTGATCTCATAGGTTCGAACCTAAGTCAGTAGTAGAGGAATAAATTTTTATACCAATCAAATTGTCCATCTGTAATGGTACCTGACGGTCGAATAGATCGAATGTGTAGAACAACATCCTTAGAACCCATGTGGATAGAGTTTTCATATAATTCATCCTCTTGACAAAAATGCTCGTAGGACATCTCAGAGTTCACCTATCAACTCTGATCATACTGTCCACATAGTATTTCAAAATATTAAATCCATCTCATGGATTATCCTGGCTAAGGTTTTGCTATATTATAATACAGTGATAAATTCTTCTCCAACTCTTGGAGTGGTCAATCTTATCTTGATCACACATCGACTTTGTAAGTATTTGGCTATGCCTACAAGCCTTCTATTACTGAATTAAAAATTTAGTTAGTTTGATACCAAAGCACAGTGAGTTGCATGTATGCCACTAAGATGGTCTCAGGTCCAAGGGACACTTATATTCCATCAGAGACATTCTCGATAGTAGAATGCTCTGAAGTTGGTCACGTTAGGTGATGATGTATCCCTACATCTCATCTGTATGTCATACCAGTGCCTCTACACTCCTTGATTAAGAGGACAACCATCCTATATGGTATACAGTAACCTATGCTCGATAGACACTGTCGTCCTTATTAACAGCCTATCATTTGGTCCTGAACAGTTTTAAGAACTAATCGATAAATCTTCTCTTTATCAAACATAAATAGTCCTAAGGACTTCATCACAATAATGGAGTTCGTTAGAAGATGAAAACTTATAATGAAGAAAGCCAAAATTATATTTTATTAATTAATAAATTAATTATAATTATAATATAGCTCAACCATCAATAGGTTGATGATTGGCTTTGGGATGCATTTTTCAATAACTTTCACTTATCCTAAAGCCACTCGGCATAGTATCTAATACCCAACTTTGACATATAGTTATCGAACTCCTTCATCGTCAGAGCTTTAGTGAAGGGGTCGGCTAGGTTCTCCTTTTCATCGATCTTCTGAAGATCGACGTCACCATAATCCACGATCTTCCAAACCAAGTGGAAGCTGCATAGAATATATTTCATCTACTGGTGTGCCTTTGGTTTCTTTGCATAAGCAATAGCACCAGTGCTGTCGTAGTAGAGCAGGACTGGGCAATCAAGGGAAGGTGCTACTCTAAGCTCGGTGATAAACTTCCAAAGTCACACAGCATTCTTCGTGGCATCTGATGCTGCGATATACTCTGCTTCACAAATAGAGTCTGCCATAGTATGCTGCTTAGAACTCTTTCAGCAGATGGCTCTATCATTCAGAGTAAAAATATATCCTAACATGCTTCTGCTGTCATCATGGTCATATTGAAAGTTGGAGTTTATAAATTCCACAAGTTTCAGATCTAATTCACCATAAACCAACCATTGATCCTTAGTATTTTTCAAATACTTAAGGATGGCTTTAACCATTTTTCAGTCATTTTCTCTAGGATTAGACCGATATCTACTCACTACTTGTAGTGAGTATGCCACGTATGGTCTCGTACATGTCATGGCATACATGATAGATCCCACTATCGAAGCATATAGGACTCTACTCATACGCTCTCTCTCTTTAGGAGTTATCGGACAATCCTTCTTAAAAAGAGAAATTTCATGGCCTATCGGGAGATACTCTTTTAAGAATTTTTCATGCTGAATCTCTTTAGCATAGTATCTATGTACGTGGACTGGGTTAACCCAAGCATTCTTTTAGTTCTATCTCTATAGATCTTCATCTCTAAGATGTAGGATGCTTTACCCAAGTCCTTCATAGAGAACTGAGATGACAACCAAACTTTTATTTTCTATAGTGTGGGGATGTCATTCTCAATTAAGAGAATGTCATCCATGTACAAGATAAGAAATACCACTGCTGGATCATTTGTCCATTTATAAATGCAGGACTCTTATCCATTCTTAATGAAGCCATATGTTTTGATCACCTTATCAAAATGCATGTTCCAACATCAAGATACCTGCTTCAATTTATAAATGGACCTCTGAAGCTTGCACACTTTGGACTCATCTGTGAATGTGGACTTCTCAGGTTATATCATATACATCTCTTTGGTCAGCTCTCCATTCAGAAAAATTATTTTCACATCTATCTGTCAGATCTCATAATCCAGATGGATAGCTATTGCAAGCATTATCTGAATGAATTTGAGCATTACCATGGGAGAGAATGTCTCATCATAGTCAATACCATAATATTGATGATACCTCTTGACAATCAGATGGGCTTTATAGATCTCCACCTTTTCATATGCGCCTCTCTTTCTTTTGAAGACCCACTTACATCCAATGGATTAACCCCTTCGGATGGGTCATCAGTGTCCACACATCATTAATCTTCATGGACTCTATTTTAGATTTCATGATCTCAAGCCATTTCTCAAAATTAGGTCTCTACATAGCATCCATATAGGTGATCGGATCCTCATCATTCTCATTGAGTTCAATGGGATCACCATTATAGACCAAGAAATCGTAGTATCTATCTGGGTGATGCAGTACTCTATCAAATCATCTTAATGGTGTAGGTACATTGGGCACTAGATCTGATCTAATCAAATTCGACTCAAGTTCAGCTATAGGTGTTGATCTTTCTACCTGTTGTTATAGAATTTGGTTGATGCCAGATCGAGCTGGAGTCGAGGAAGATGAGGTCGCCGTCGGTGACCTGCAAAATAAAGTTCTATCTGAAGTCAATGGTGGTGGCTCTGGTAGGACCCTCCGATGATCAAGTCAACTCTTCTAGCCAATAGAAATAGAGTGCTCAGAAAAGAATTCCATAGAGATTTGGGAAGGAGAAGAGAGCTTAGAGAAAATGTATCTGGAGGATTCCTTTTTATAAATGGAGCTTGGAGCTGATAGGGACAGTCGTAGCTATCTGGTAGCTGGCCGTTTGGAGCCGTATGAGAGGGGCACCGCCTACAGCAGACTGATAGTGACAGCCATAGCCATCCAGTAGCTAGCCACTCAGGGCCGCATGAGAGCGATGCCACCTACAGCAGACTAATAGTGATAGCCATAGCTGTCCAGTACTAAGCCACTCGGGGCCACGTGGGGTTTGATATGGAGAGGGAGAGGTGTCGTCAGACTGATAGTGATCGATTGTTGAGATTCAATAATCAAAGTTTGGAGGAAGCAGGCATTGGTCGATGAAGAACTTTGACATACATCAATTTTAGAGAAGTTCGGACTCCTAAAGGAGATATGGCTAGAGGGGATCATCCGAAAGGAATGCTCGCTAAAATCTGAAAGCAATCCACTAGAGAAATCCGACTAAAGGAGAAGTCCGAAAGAAGTTCGACTCTTGAAAAAATCTGACTGAAGGAAAAATCTAGAAGGAGTTCGACTGAATGAGATGTCTGGAAGGAGTTCGGCTCCTAGAGCAATTTGATTGAAGGAGAAGTTTAGAAGGAGTTCGACTCCTAGAGAAATCTGACTGAAGGAGAAATTCATAGGGAGTTTGACTCCTAGAGGAGTCCGATTGAAGGAAAAATCTAGAAGAAGTTTGACTCCTAGGGAAACTTGACTGAAGGAGAAATTCGAAAGGAGTTTGGCTCCTAGAAAAATCCAACTGAAGGAGGAGTTCGGAAGGAGTTTGGCTCTTATAAAAATCCAACTATAGGAGAGATCTAGAACGAGTTCGGCTTCGTAGGCATCCGACTAAAGAAGAGATCCAGAAGGAGCTTAGCTTCTGAAGGAGTCCAACTGAAGGAGAAGTCCAAAATGAGTTTGGCTCCTATAAAAATTTGACTGAAGAAGGAGTCCAAAAGAAGTTTTGCTCCTGCAGGCATCCGACTGAAGGAGAGATCTGAAAAGAGTTCGGCTCCTAGAGGAGTTCGATTGAAGGAGAAGTTTGGAAGGAGTTTGACTCCTATAGAAATTTGACTGAAGAAGTTCAGAAGAAGTTTGGCTCCTGAAGAAATCTGACTGAAGAAAAAATCTAGAAGGAGTTTGGCTCCTGGAGGAATCTGACCGAAGGAGGAGTCCAAAAGGAGTTCGGCTTCTGTAGGCATCCGATTGAAGGAGAGATTTGAAAGGAGTTCAGCTCCTATAGGAGTCCGACTGAAGAAAAAGTTTGAGGGGAGTTCGATTGCTGGAAGAGTTCGACTGAGGCTCGATTGCTGAGGAGTTTGGTTGGCTGAAGAAGTTCGGCTAAGGTTTGGCCGCTGGAGGAGTTCGACTGGGATCCAACTACTGGAGGAAAATTTTTGATCGAAGCTCTTCCATGCTTACCAGTTGCATTAGGCTAAACATCAGGCTGGACATCGGCGGGAGCGGGGTTTATCCCCAACAGTAGTCTCCCCCACTTTCGAGTTCGAAATTCGAAGGAAGGGAGTATAAAAAAGGTGACTGTTGAAGTCCTCTTCTGGGCTCTGCACCAGTTTAGATTGAAGCTCAGGGAAGATCTTATCTCTAGCTGAAGTTAAAGTTCAAGCTTGAGGGAGATCTTATCTTCTATTGAAGGATTTGAGCTCGGAGGAGATCTTATCTCCAGCCGAGGTTGACGTTGAGGTTGAAGCTCGGGGGAGATCTGTCTCCACCCGAGGTTGAAGTTGAAATAGAAGCTCAGGGGAGATCTTATCTCCAGACAAGGTTGACGTTGAAGTTGAAGCTTAGGGGAGATCTTATCTTCAGCCGAGGTTGAAGGAGATCTTATCTCCTATTGACGTAGAAGCTCGAGGAAGATCTTATCTCCAGCCAAGGTTGAAGAAGATCTTATCTCCTGTTGATGTAGACATTGGAGCTTGGAGGAGATCTTATCTCCAGCTGAGGTTGAAGGAGACCTTATCTCCTATTGACGTAGAAGCTCCGGGGAGATCTTATCTCTAGCTGAGGTTGAAGAAGATCTTATCTCCTATTGAGGTTGGTATTGAAGCTCAGGGGAGATCTTATCTCCAGCTGAGGTTGAAGGAGATCTTATCTCCTATTGATGTTGAAGTTGAAGCTCGAGGAAGATCTTATCTCCAGTCGAGGTTGAAGGAGATGTTATCTTTTGTTGAAGGTTTGGAGCTCAGGGAGATCTTATCTCCAATCGAGATTGATGCTAAAGTTAAAGTTCAGAGGAGATCTTGTCTTTAGCCAAGGTTGAAGAAGATCCTATCTCCTGTTGACATAGAAGCTCGGAGGAGATCTTATCTCCAATCAAGGTTGAAGTTGAAGTTGAAGCTTGGGAGAGATCATCTCCAACCGAGGTTGAAGGAGATCTTATCTCCTATTGATGTAGAAGCTCGAAGGAGATCTTATCTCCAATCGAGATTGAAGAAGATCTTATCTCCTGTTGACGTAGACGTTGAAGCTCGGGAAAGATCTTATCTCCAGCTGAGGTTGAAGGAGATCTTATCTCCTGTTGACGTAGAAGTTCGAAAAAGATCTTATCTCCAATCGAGGTTGAAGGAGATCTTATCTTCTATTGAGATTGGCGTTGAAGCTTGGAAGAGATCTTATCTCCAACCAAGGTTGAAGGAGATCTTATCTCCTGTTGAGGTTGGCATTGAAGCTCAGGGGAGATCTTATCTCCAGCCGAGATTGAAGGAGATCTTATCTCCTATTGATGTTGAAGTTGAAGCTTGAGGAAGATCTTATCTCTAGCTTAGGTTGAAGGAGATCTTATCTTTTGTTGAAGGGTTGGAGCTTGGGGGAGATCTTATCTCCAATCGAGATTGAAGTTGAAGCTCGGGGGAGATCTTATCTCCAGTCGATGTTGAAGGAGATCTTATCTCCTATTGACATTGAAGTTCAAGTTCAAGAGAAATCTTATCTCCAACCTAGGTTGAAGGAGATCTTATCTCCTATTGACGTTGAAGTTGAAGCTCGGAAAAGATCTTATCTCCAGCTGAGGTTGAAGGAGATCTTATCTCCTATTGATGTAGAAGCTTGGGGGAGATCTTATCTCCAACCAAGATTGAAGGAGATCTTATCTCCTGTTGAGGTTGGCATTGAAGCTCGGGGGAGATTTTATCTCCAATCGAGGTTGAAGGAGATCTTATCTCCTATTGACATTGAAGTTGAAGCTCGAAGGAGATCTTATCTTCAGCCAAGGTTGAAGGTGATCTTATCTCTTATTGACGTTGAAGTTGAAGCTTGGGGAAGATCTTATCTCTAGCCGAGGTTGAAGGAAATCTTATCTCCTGTTGAAGAGTTTGAGCTCAGGGGAGATCTTATCTCCAGCCAAGGTTTGAAGTCGAAGCTCAGGGGAGATCTTATCTTCAGTCGAGGTTGAAGAAGATCTTATCTTCTGTTGATGTTGAAGCTCGAGGGAGATCTTATCTCCAGTCGAGTTTGAAGGAGATCTTATCTCCTATTGATGTAGACGTTGAAGCTCGGGAGAGATCTTATCTTCAGCCGAGGTTGATGGACCCCTCTTCTCACCTCGTCTAAAATGAACGAGGCCTTCAACTTTGCTCACGTTAGGATGAGGTTCTCCTCTTGTTCTTAATGGGCCGTAGGGGCATATAAGAGCCATTGTCAGAACTTCTCCCCTCATCTCGTCTAAAATGAACGAGGCCTTCGACTTTGCTTGCATTAGGATGAGGTTCTCCTCCTATTCCTAATAGGCTATAGGGGCACATAAGGATCGTTGTCAAAGCCTCTCCTCTCATCTCGTCTAAAATGAATGAGACCTTCGACTTTGCTCGCATTAGGATGAGGTTCTCCTCCTATTCCTAACAGGCAGTAGGGGCACATAAGAGACGTTGTCAGGGCCACTCCCCTCATCTCATCTAAAATGAACGAGGCCTTCGACTTGCTCATGTTAGGATGTGGTTCTCCTTCTGTTCCTAACATGGCCACTATTGATTGCTTCTTTCCTGTCATCATATAGTTTTTGCACTAAGAAACAATAATGTTGAAATGGAGGAGTTTTATTGAAGAAAAATTATCGGTAGTACATTCTCAGATTCTCTGAGTTTCAAGATCGTGGGAGCGTTGTTCCTCCAAGCTTCTTCAGGTGATAAGTTTCAGGCTGGATGACCTTCTCTACTTCATATGGGCCTTACCAATTTGGGGCAAGCTTCCCCAAGCTCTGAGGCTAAAAGATGGTGGCTCATCGAAGTACTAAGCCCCCCAGAGATAGTGTTGATGATTCTAAGAGGCGATCGATCTCCTTATTGTTCCTTCCTTGTTGGTGGTTCTAGCTGCGGTAGCGCCCTTGGCTGATCTTCTTCTGCTTTAGGCCAGCATTTGTGGAGCATTATGGAGGGCATAGTTGTGAAACCTTCTGAAGGGAGAACTTCTTCATGCCATTCTATTGGGGCTTCTTTGATGATGAGCTCGAGGAGGAGTTCGGTCTCACTTGTGCTCGGGGGGAGTCTGTGAGCGTGGCCAAACTTCATTCAATCCTCCATCAACCGCGGGTTTACTGGACTCGCCCGCCTGCCACTCTCCTGTGGCTCTCTCATCTCTCAATTTGAAGGCTTCTTCCGCTCGGGCATATCCTTTAGCCCAAGCTAGAAGATCGACAAAATTTCTGGGATACTTCTTCTCCAAGAAGAATAATAAATTATTCTTCTGAAGGCTGCCCTTGAGTGCGGCCATTGCAATAGACTAGTCCAAGTTTCAGATCTCTAACGCAGCTGCATTAAATCGAGTGATATAAGCTTAGACAATTCTCCCTCCTTCTATTTGATATTCATCAAGAAATTTGAACCTCGATGGGGACATCGGCTGCTGACGATGTGAGCCACAAACTGATGGCTTGTTTGGTCAAAGAAGAAGATCGTACCTAGCTTTAATGTTGAGTACCAGTTTCTTACTGCTCTCTTTAAGATAGATGAAAAAGCTTGGCATAAGATGGCATCTGATGCGCCATAGAGCAGCATCATAGTCTGAAAAGCCTTCAGGTGATTGACCGGATCAGAGGTTCCATCGTAGCTTTCAAATCAGAGGAAGCTCAAAGTTTGGCGAAATGGGCTCTTGCATAATTCGGAGAGAGAAAGGGAGATCAATATGGATGTCATCATGGTGAGCCAGGGCAATGTGGTTGAGCTCCTCAATCCATCGATCCATCCTTTGTAGTTTTTGATCGAGGACGTCATCTCGATCACAGACTGAAGGAAGGCTTCTGACTGTAGATGGGAAAGGTTTCTTCCAGAGAAGAATCATAATCCAAATAAGAATCCTCTGCTCTCTATTTTTTCTTTCCAAGGGTGACGGGTATGCTAGCCTAAGTGCTCTTCCTTGGGGTTGGTTCCTGACAACCTGATGGTGGGTTTCCTAGCGGAATCATCGTTGGAGGCTACTGCATGGCCTGCACTATCTCAATGAGGCCCTAAACCTACTGCATCAGTAGGTTGAACTGCATCGGATCTACCATGATCGTCGATGGAGGAGGAGGTTGAAGTGCCGATGCTGGAGTCAAAATGGATGGATCTGGCTCGAATTTGGTGGTAGAAGGGGTAGATCTCCTGGTAGTTTCCTTCTTTGGAGGCATTTTTTGGGATTGAGAGAGAGGATGGAGATGGACCTTGGAAAAGAAGCTCCACAGAGTCGACTGAGCACTCTTTTAAGAATAAGGATACCTCCAGAATAGAGGGCCCTCCTTCTAGCACCAATCTTATTATTGCAGAATCTGGTCGACGTCGAATCGAGCTAGAGTCGAGGAAGACGAGGTCACCATCAATAACCTGCAAAATAAAGTCCCATCTGAAGTCGGTGGTGGTGGCTCCGACAGGATCCTCCAATGATCAAGTCAGCTCTTCTGGCCAATAGAAATGGAGTGTTCAGAAAAGAGTTTCACAGAGTTTTGGGAAGAAAAAGAGAGCTTAGAGAAAATGTATCTGGAGGGTCCCTTTTATAGATGGAGCCTAGAGTTGATAGTGACAGCCGTAGCTGTCTGGTAGCTGGCTGCTTGGGACCGCATGAGAGGGGCACCGCCTGCAGCAAACTGACAGTGACAGTCGTAGCCATCTGGTAGCTGGTCACTCAGGGCCGCATGAGAGGGATGCTTCTTATAGTAGATTGATGGCGATAGCCATAGCTGTCCAGTACTATGCCGCTCAGGGCCACATGGGGTTCGATATGAAGAGGGAGAGGTGTCTTTAGACTGATAGTAACCGTTCGTTGAGATTCAATAATCGAAGTTTGAAGGAAGCAAGCATTGGTCGGTAAAGAGCTTTGACATACATCAATTCTAGAGGAGTTTGTGAAGGGAAATCCTGATTTCCCGATCCAGGTTCGTCCAGATCTGATTAGATCAAGAGATATATTTCAAAAATTTTTTCTTGATCTCAATCAGATCTTGATATGTTTCAGATCTAATTCTTATTATTTTAATAAATAAAATAAAACAAGATAAATTAAATCAAATTTAATTTACCTGATTTGGGTAATCCTATTACCCTGTAGATGATCCTGATTGTAGCGGAAAGTTCTGGATCTTAGCCATGCAAGCGCCTGGCCTCTATCGATATCCACTCGGGTTGGATCTGGAGATCCTCTTCTTCTCTATCACACCTCCAAAAATCAGATCTGGATCTGATCTGGAGGATCTTCAAAACTCTTTTGAAGATCTGCAGTCGTCCTTTTGCAGCAGCGCAGCCTTCTTGCTTTTGATCGCCTTTCCTTGATCTGAATCGCACCAACCTAAGTCCAAAACTCTTTTGGACGTGGAGAGCAAGGGGAGAAGAGACTATGGCATGGAGAAGGAGGGGAGAGGCAGCCTTGGGGCGTGTCTAATTTCATTAGAATTAGGGTTGGGCGCAGGGTCTTATTTATAGACCTCTTGTGATCCAACTCCTCTTCCTCTCAACCAATCACAACCCTTTGTGAAATCAGATCTAAATCTGATTGGTTGGAATAGAGACCCCTGGATTCCTCCTTAGAGGGTGCCTAAGACCAGTCAAACTGGATTCTTAGTAGAACTCTGATTGGAATCCAAAAGGGAGGTGGAGTCCTTGTCCAACAAGGACTCCTAGGCGCCTCCTACTTGGGCTCACGCCACCCTTGGCGTGCGCCCTTCTCCTTGCCAGGTTCTGGCAGGGGGACAGGCCCCCACCAGCTCTCCAATAGGTGCATGACATGTGGTCAAAAGTCAAAGGGTCAATGGTCAACGTTTGACCAGTCAAAGGTAGACTTTTGACCAAAGTCAAAGAACAAGAAATGGCAGGTGACCAAAAATGGCAGGTAATGTCTTACAAATAAGACAACCTATTCTGACTTGGACAACCTCCAGTCAGACCATATGAAGGCCTCTGATTGAGCACAAACTCCTTTGGCTCAGTCAGGACAACTTATTTATGATAGTAAAAGAAGAACGTTAGGTTCAATCGAGTGCTAGCACGATTTCCTTGAACCTAATTGAATCTCATTCAGATCAATTGAACTAGATCAGTTCAATTGATGATCACCAGATTCAAACCCTTGTTTGTGTGACCCAGTTAGGTTCAGTTCTGTATGGTAATGGGATATGTCATGATCTCTATCATAGACATCATCGAAACTCCTTTCGATGGATCAGAACTCTTCTGATTCGAACAGCTAGAATGATCGATCATCTAAATCATTCTAATTGCTCCCAAAATCCACCAGTGACACCTAGCAGTATATGGTGGCAACCCATCAGAGCTGAATGTGAACCTCTTGGTGCAGCTACCTGTGTGATTAAGTTCTTCTATCTTGAGCCCCGATCAGATTAGGGTTAAGGTGAACTCGTCAAACCCTAGTCTCTGTCATATGATGTAATCATTCGATTCGAGTCCAATGTGAAAATCTAAATAGAAACTCTTTCTATTATTTCACTCTGCCATGGCCATGGGCTTCTGGACTTGATTCTCATGATTCATCATAGGGCTGCTCCTCTACCACCGAGGTAGATAGATTCCCATCTTGATGCAATCCAGTTCCTACAATGAACATGCTATAGCCAACATACACCTCAGGGTTCCATATGGCTAGGAGACCGAGTAATGGTGTAGTCAAACTATAACACCCTCAAGGTGAACTGCCGATGCATCTCAGGTCAAAGAACCAGACACACTACTGCAGCATCGAGTCAGTCATTGACGAGAAGGTAGACTTCCTAATGACTACTCGAGGTGGTCACGCTCAGTGCCCTCGTTCTCTAACGAGTACCTGTACTCTCGCTCCGGTGTCTCCACACCGTAGACTCAAGACTCATCTACTAAAGAGAAGCGATCGTACACCAACCTTCCGGATCAATCACCATCCTCGTGATGATCCTATGGTCGGGAGCTGTTTATGAGTTAATAATGATTATTCATGTCTTAAATTTTCAACTCTTGAAAATATGAATTATCATTACCATTAACTCAAAGGATGTATCACAGACACTAAATACACAGGTGTGATAGAAAATAACCCATTTCATTAATTATAGTCAAAATTACAATTTTGCCCCTAGAAGTGTATTACAAGTGTCAGCCAATTCTGGCTTCTAGGGCACATATATCTAACAATCTCCCACTTGTCCTAAAGCCAATTGGCTACAAGTCTAAGTCCCATCTTCTCAAGGTGGGCTTCGATCTTCTGCTGGCCCAACGGCTTTGTAAGTGGGTCTGCCACATTATCTGCGGAGTTGACTCTCTTGACCTCAACGTAACCTTTCTCAAGGTAATCGCGGATGAGATGATATCGCCGCTCAATGTGCTTGGACTTCTGGTGAGACCTCGGCTCCTTAGCAAGGGCTATGGCGCCATTGTTGTCGCAGTAAAGAGGAATGGCATCTGATGGCATTACTCCAATTTCTGCAGCAAACTTCTTGTACCAGAATGCTTCCTTTGCAGCCTCTGATGCAGCTATATATTCTGCTTCCATGGTGGAATCTGCTATCACAGTTTGCTTGGAACTCTTCCAGCTGACAGCTCCACCATTGCACACAAACAGACTTCCAGATGTCGACTTTCGATCATCTATATCAGACATGAAGTCCGAGTCTGTGTATCCTTGAACTTGGAGTTCTCCGTTACCAAAGACCAACATCATATCCTTAGTTCTTCTCAAGTACTTAAGGATACATTTCACAGAAGTCCAGTGTTCTTCACCTGGATTTGACTGATATCTGCTTGTGACACTCACAGCATGGGCTATATCAGGTCGTGTACATAGCATGGCATACATGAGGCTCCCTATTGCAGAAGCATAAGGGATCTTGCTCATGCGTTCTATTTCCTCAGGTGTGCTGGGGCACATCTTCTTGGAAAGATGAATACCATGTCTGAAGGGTATTAATCCCCTCTTAGAGTTTTCCATACTAAACCTCTTTAGTACTTCCTCTATGTACATCTTCTGTGAAAGTCCTAGCATCCTATTCGGTCTATCCCTATAGACCTTAATTCCTAGAATAAAGGATGCTTCACCTAGGTCTTTCATGGAGAATTCCTTGGACAACCACATCTTGACTGATGTCAACATGGGAATATCATTCCCAATAAGGAGGATGTCATCCACGTACAATACGAGGAAGACAACAGCGCTCCCACTGACCCTTTTGAAAACACATGGTTCCTCTTCATTTTTGATGAAACCAAACTTTTTGATCACATCATTGAAACGAGTGTTCCAGCTCCGAGATGCTTGCTTAAGTCCATATATGGACCTTTGCAGCTTGCAAACCTTGTGATCAGTATCACTGGATGTGAAACCTAGCGGCTGTTCCATATAGATATCTTCCTCAAGATATCCATTTAGGAATGCCGTTTTCACGTCCATTTGCCATATTTCATAATCGAAATAGGCTGCAACAGCAAGCAATGTGCGGATGGATTTTAGCATAGCTACCGGGGAAAAGGTATCCTGATAGTCAATGCCTTCACGTTGACTATAACCTTTTGCCACCAGTCTAGCCTTGAATGTCTCCACATTCCCATCTGCACCAATCTTTCTCTTGAAGATCCATTTACACCCAATAGGTACTATACCTTCTGGTGGATCTACCAAGGTCCAGACTTGGTTTGAGTGCATCGAGTCGATCTCTGACTTCATTGCCTCAAGCCATTTCTCGGAGTCGATATCTGATATCGCCTCGTTGTAGGTTTTGGGATCATCACCATGAGCACCATTACCTATGAGGAACATTTCCTCTACATCCTCTGAAATAATACCTAAGTATCTTTCAGGGGGACGGGAAACTCTTTCCGATCTACGAGGTGGAGGAGGTAGTGTTCTTATTGGCTCAACCTGATTTGGTTCCACTTGGTCCTTAGCTCGTTCTGCTTGTGAGACTTTCTCATCAAGCTTAATCTGCTTTCCAATGCCGCTATCTTGAATAAACTATTTTTCAAGAAATATGGCATGTCGACTCACAATCACATTGTGGTCTTCTGGAATGTAGAAATAGTATCCTAATGACTCTTTAGGATATCCTATGAATCGAGCTCTAAAGGACCTAAACTCTAACTTGTCCGCTTGTTGTCTTTTGACATGAGCCGGACAACCCCAAATTCTGAGATGACTCAGACTTGGTTTCTTACCGTGCCATATCTCATACGGTGTGGTAGGAACGGTTTTAGAGGGAACCCTATTCAGTAAATAGATTGAAGTTAATAATGAATGTCCCCAAAGAAAATCAGGGAGGTCTGTGAAGCTCATCATGGATCGAACCATATCCAATAGAGTCCGATTTCTCCGTTCTGAAACCCCGTTGAGTTGAGGTGTTCCTGGTGGAGTCCATTGAGAGACTATGCCATTTTCCTTAAGATAGTCTAGGAATTCCCGGCTAAGGTATTCACCTCCTCGATCTGATCGAAGAACCTTAATGGGTTTTCCAGTTTGTTTTTCTACTTCATGTCTGAATTCTTTGAACTTTTCAAAAGCTTCAGACTTGTGTCTCATAAGATACACATACCCATACCTAGACAGATCATCGGTAAAGGTAATGAAGTAGACAAAATTGCCTCTAGCCGGCACATCGAATGGGCCGCACACATCAGTATGTACTAGGGCAAGGAGATCTGTGGCCCTCTCCCCATGTCCAACAAAAGGGAGTTTAGTCATTTTGCCTTGAAGACAAGATTCACAAGTTGGATATGACTCAAAAGTCAATGGACTCAATAGCCCATTTTTCTCCAATTTGTTAATCCTATCTTCTGCTATATGACCTAATCTCAGGTGCCATAGATATCTGTCGTTTGGACTATCCCTAGGTCGTTTGGCATTCACGTTTTGCTCGATAGTTAAAATAGGTACATCAATATGCAACTGATAAAGACCATTAACAAGGAAACCATTTGCAATTTTATTTCTTTCATAAAGAATGTTACAATGGTCCTTAAAGAAGGTGATCACATAACCTTCTTGTGCTAAGCATGAAACAGAAATCAAATTCCTGCTAGCTGCAGGCACATAATAACAGTCTTTTAAAACTAAGTCTAAACCAGATGGTAATCGCAGAGGGTATGTTCCCACGGCTACTGCAGCAACTCTTGCTCCATTACCGATGCGTAGGATCATGTCTCCATCCCTCAGCCTCCTGCTATCCTCAAGACCCTGCATAGAAGTGCACAGATGAGCACTAGAACCAGAGTCAAGCACCCAACTGGATGCAGAAGAAACCGTAAGGTTAGACTCAATAACGAGCATACCTCCAGAAGGACCTTCCTTCTTGTTCTTCAGGGTGGCCAGGTAAGTAGGGCAGTTCCGCTTCCAATGGCCGTCGCTGTTGCAATGGAAACACTTTCCTTTGCCATCGACCTTCTTCTTCGGTTCTGCCTTCTTCTTCTTTGATCCTTCTACCTTTTGCTTTTTCACAGACTTCTTTTTCTTTCCATAAGACTTTCTTTTGGAAGAAGTCCGTTCCATAGCAAGAACTGAGCCTTTAGAACCTTTCATAGAAAGCTCAGCGGTAACCAGCATATTCATCAACTCGGCCAAGGAATTTTGAAGTTTATGCATGTGGTAATTCATGATGAATTGCCCATATGCATCAGTCAAGGATTGCAGAATAATATCGTTCTGCAGATCCAAGTCCAACTTCACACCGAGCTTCTCAAGCTCTTCCATGTCCTTGATCATTGTCAGACAGTGATCTTGGACTGACTGCCCATCACGCATCTTAGCCTTAAAAAGTCATTTTCGTGACTTGATATTTGGCTGCGCGACTCTGTTCACCAAACATCTCCTGCAGGTGAGCCAACATTTGGCGAGCAGTCCCGATATCTTCATGTTGGCGCTGGAGCTCATCAGACATCGAGCCCAACATGTAGTATCTGGCCTTATTGTCTTCGTCAATCCATTTTTCCAGAGACGCTCTCTGTTCAGTGGATGGACGAGCTGGTAAGGTGGGAGGGTCCTGGTCCAAAACATGTGTTAACTTCTCTGAACCCAAAATAATTTTGTAGTTCCTGAGCCAATCTTTATAATTGGGTCCAGTCAGTCTATGTGTGTCTAGGATACGTGCCAGTGGGTTGGACGCAGACATTTTCCTGTAGAGAGTCAAAGATTCTAGTTAGATACTGTAATTTTGACTTGACCAATTTGTTTAGGGATTTTATTTTTAAACAAATTAGCTCCCACTATTTTCTCGGATCCCTACACTCCCTCTGTAGAGATGCGAAAATCTCCGCGATTGATGATTTCTAGTGGGTGGTGCGGTCTCACCAACTGACTCATCACCTCACCTAACAGTTATTGGTGATGGGTTAGCCAATGAGTGAACAACTCTTGTTCAATGATTCTCTAATCATGGTGCACCCAAACTTGGTCTCTAATTCATGAATCTCACCGTATCCGAATATTGATCCACTCCTTAGTTAAGTCAGACCCACCATTTGCATAGACTGGGTTCCTAATTGGGTCTCTCACCGTATCCGAAATATTGAGCCCAACTCATCCTCCAGCCCATAGCATCCAATGCCTAATAGACATGGTTGCATCTTCCCGGTGCAACTGAGCCACTGTATCCAGCCGAGAACAATCAACCCCGGGAAGGGCCCGCACGTCTACAATGGTGGAAGACCTCGGACTTAATCTTTTCTTAGGGAGAATTGATTCAGGTCTCATTAAACTAGACTTGGCTTAGTCATAACAATTATGACTAACCTAGTGGCATGGGTCAGCTCGGATTATTGACCACCTCAGATCAGAACTGTGTCAACAGATATGGCCAGGTAAGTGAGACCGGTGGAAGGAATATGCCGTTAACTCGCACAAGAACGCATTCAGGTCGAGTAGCTTCCAATTAAAAACCAGTCGGTCGTCTGTGCCAAACTTACCTTAGACACCAAATTGTTGAGTCAGAACCAATTGGGTTAGCCTACAATCCAGACTCTAACCTCTGAGCCTAATTAGGTCTTGCTTGATCGTGACTCGATCTTGACCCAGACTTAATCCTATTAGGCTGGTCAATTTAAGCATTGTTGATCCCATCTAACCAACTCTTGATTCGGTTTGATCAACCGCTTAGACCTAATTGAGCTACCCAAGCCCGAACCCAGTATTATGAATATGTCTTAGATCTGAAATTCTCAATTTTAGACCTAATTAATATTCCATAAACTTAATTCTTAATTAAGTTGGGTTCATAAACAAAATATGCACAATAAATCCTAGGGTTTCAGGATCTAGGGTTTTGCAGAAAGTAAGTTTTGGGTTTCTGATTAAGGACGAACACGCAGCACCCCTACACGTCATAAGAACACCCCATCGAATGGGAAGAGAGGGCCTTTAAACCCTTCTTCGTTCTTATGACCGGACGGCCAAGAGGAACGCCTTAATCAGGAACATGTAAATCTACAAAACAGTTATAGATCTATATCATATATCTCATATACAAATTTAGATCTAATCAAGGCATATTTTGCATACATCTCATGTATCAAATCATGCATGTTTTCAGATCTAAATTATCTCATAATAATCTAAAAAATTAGATTTAAATTGATCTAATCAAAATAAATTCTAATCTAGACAATTATGTAGAACTATTCTACAACTAGTCTAGACATGCATCAATCATATCTCATATGATATTTAAAATTAAATAATTTTTATTTGCTGTTTATCAGATGTTATTATAACACTTATAATATCAGAAAATAGTAAATAAGAAGATCTAAAATATGATTTAATCAGATTAAATCAAAGACATGCAAAACTATTCTATAGAACTATTCTATTCTAGAACTAGTCATGCATATCTTCATGTTCTTAGATCCAAATCATTTAATTTTAATTTTTTCTGATTTCAGATCTGATCACATCTCATGTGACATCTGAAATCACTTTATTTTCTAATTAAAATAAAATTAAAATCAGATCTAAACAATTTAGAACCATGGCTCTGATACCAGTTGAAGGGAAATCCTGATTTCCCGGTCCAGGTTCGTCCAGATCTGATTAGATCAAGAGATATATTTCAAAAATTTTCTCTTGATCTCAATCAGATCTTGATATATTTTCAGATCTGATTCTTATTATTTTAATAAATAAAATAAAATAAGATAAATTAAATCAAATTTAATTTACCTGATTTGGGTAATCCTATTACCCTGTAGATGATCCTGATTGCAGCGGAAGGTTCTGGATCTTAGCCACGCAAGCGCCTGGCCTCTACCGGTATCCACTCGGGTTGGATCTGGAGATCCTCTTCTTCTCTATCACACCTCCAAAAATCAGATCTGGATCTGATCTGGAGGATCTTCAAAACTCTTTTGAAGATCTGCAGTCGTCCTTTTGCAGCAGCGCAGCCTTCTTGCTTTTGATCGCCTTTCCTTGATCTGAATCGCACCAACCTAAGTCCAAAACTCTTTTGGACGTGGAGAGCAAGGGGAGAAGAGACTATGGCATGGAGAAGGAGGGGAGAGGCAGCCTTGGGGCGTGTCTAATTTCATTAGAATTAGGGTTGGGCGCAGGGTCTTATTTATAGACCTCTTGTGATCCAACTCCTCTTCCTCTCAACCAATCACAACCCTTTGTGAAATCAGATCTAAATCTGATTGGTTGGAATAGAGACCCCTGGATTCCTCCTTAGAGGGTGCCTAAGACCAGTCAAACTGGATTCTTAGTAGAACTCTGATTGGAATCCAAAAGGGAGGTGGAGTCCTTGTCCAACAAGGACTCCTAGGCGCCTCCTACTTGGGCTCACGCCACCCTTGGCGTGCGCCCTTCTCCTTGCCAGGTTCTGGCAGGGGGACAGGCCCCCACCAGCTCTCCAATAGGTGCATGACATGTGGTCAAAAGTCAAAGGGTCAATGGTCAACGTTTGACCAGTCAAAGGTAGACTTTTGACCAAAGTCAAAGAACAAGAAATGGCAGGTGACCAAAAATGGCAGGTAATGTCTTACAAATAAGACAACCTATTCTGACTTGGACAACCTCCAGTCAGACCATATGAAGGCCTCTGATTGAGCACAAACTCCTTTGGCTCAGTCAGGACAACTTATTTATGATAGTAAAAGAAGAACGTTAGGTTCAATCGAGTGCTAGCACGATTTCCTTGAACCTAATTGAATCTCATTCAGATCAATTGAACTAGATCAGTTCAATTGATGATCACCAGATTCAAACCCTTGTTTGTGTGACCCAGTTAGGTTCAGTTCTGTATGGTAATGGGATATGTCATGATCTCTATCATAGACATCATCGAAACTCCTTTCGATGGATCAGAACTCTTCTGATTCGAACAGCTAGAATGATCGATCATCTAAATCATTCTAATTGCTCCCAAAATCCACCAGTGACACCTAGCAGTATATGGTGGCAACCCATC
>QRFJ01002956.1:41981-61674 GCA_006176705.1 Cocos nucifera | reverse complement strand
TAAGAGATAAGATCTTCCCTGAGCGATCGGGCCAACCTCGACTGCAGGAGATAAGATCTCCCCCGAGCCAACCTCGACCGTAGGAGATAAGATCTCCTCGAGCGACCAGGCCAACCTCGACTACCGAAGATAAGATCTCCTTCGAGCGCCCATATTCAACCTCGACTGCAGGAGATAAGATCTCCCCCGAGCATCCGTATCAACCTCGACTTGTAGGAGATAAGATCTCTCCAGAGGGCCCGTATCAATCTCGACTGTAGGAGATAAGATCTCCTCCAAGGCAACCTTGACCGCAAGAGATAAGATCTCCCCGAGCGATCGGGCCAACCTCGGCTGTAGGAGATAAGATCTCCCACGAGAGCCCGTATCAACCTCGATTGTAGGAGATAAGATCTCCCCAAGTCAACCTCGACCGTAGGAGATAAGATCTCCCCGAGTGATCGGGCCAACCTCGGTTGTAGGAGATAAGATCTTCTCCGAGTGTCCATATCAACCCTCGGTTGCAGGAGATAAGATCTCCCCCGAGGCAACCTCGATCGTAGGAGATAAGATTCTCCCCCGAGTGACTGGGCCAACCTCGGCAGCAGAAGATAAGATCTACCCCGAGCGTCCGTATCAACCTCGACTGCAGAAGATAAAATCTCCCCACGTAGGAGATAAGATCTCCCTCGAGCACCCGTATCAACCTCGACTGCAGAAGATAAGATCTTCCCCAAGGGCCCCTATCAACCTCGGCCATAGGAGATAAGATCTCCCTCGAGTCAACCTCGACCGTAGGAGATAAGATCTTCCCTGAGCGATCGGGCCAACCTCGGCTATAGGAGATAAGATCTCCCTCGAGTGTCCGTATCAACCTCGACCGCAGGGAGATGAGATCTCCCCCGAGGCAACCTCGACCGCAAGAGATCAGATCTCCCCTGAGCGACCGGGCCAACCTCGACTGTAGGAGATAAGATCTCCCCCGAGCACCCATATCAACCTCGACTGTAGGAGATAAGATCTTCCTTGAGGCAACCTCGACTATAGGAGATAAGATCTCTCCCGAGGGCCCATATCAACCTCGATTGTAGGAGATAAGATCTCCCCCAAGTCAACCTCAATCGTAGGAGATAAGATCACCCCCGAGCGACCGAGCCAACCTCGACTATAGGAGATAAGATCTCCCCCGAGTGCTCGTATCAACCTCGACCGTAGGAGATGAGATCTCCCCCGAGGCAACCTTGGCTGCAGGAGATATGATTCCCCCAAGCTTCGACTTCAATGGGTGCAGAGCCCAAAAAAGGACTTTGGCAGTCGCCTGTTTTGGTACTCTCTTCCTTCGAATTTCAAACTCGAGAGTAAGAGGACTATTGTTGGGGATAAACTCTACTCCCACCGAAGTTCAGTCGGATGCTCAGCCTACAATGCAATCGGTAGCCATGGGAAAGCTTCAATGGATGATCCTTGGCCGAACTCCTCAGCGATCGAACTCCTCCAGTAGTCGGACTTCTACAGAAGCCGAACTTTCTTTGGACTTTTTCAGGAGCCGGACTCCTCCCAGACATCTCCTTCGATCGGGCTTCTCTAGGAGCTGGACTCCTCCCAGACATCTCCTTCGATCGAACTTCTATGGAAGCCAGACTTCTGAATCCCTCCTTCAGTTGGATGCCTACGGGAGTCGAACTCCATTTAGGCTTTCTCAGCTAGCATTCCTCTCAGGCGACCCTATCTTCTCTCCCCCAGTCGAGGTTGATATAGGCCCTCGGGGGAGATCTTATCTTCCACAGCCGAGGTTGCCTCAGTGGAGATTTTATCTCCTGCAGTCGAGATTGAAGTACTTCGACTCGCTTCATATTAGGATGAGGTTCTCCTCCTATTCCTGACACGACTATTTTAGGCCATTTCTTTTCTGTCGTCACATAATTCTTATACTAGGAAACAATAATGCTGAAATGAAAGAGTTTTATTGAAGAAAGATTACTAGTAATACATTCTCAAATTTTTTGAGTTCCAAGGTCATAGAAGCATCATCCCTCCGAGCTCCTTCAGGCAATAAGTATCGGACCTAATGACCTCCACCACTTCATATGGGCCTTCTTAATTAGGGACGAGCTTCCCCTAGCTCTAAGGATGAGAGATGATGACTCATCGGAGCACTAAGTCCTCCACTCTAAATGTCTTGCTTCTAACTCTAGAGTTATAGTACCGAGCCACCTTCCATCTGTAGGCTGCCATCCAGATGCGGGCTTCCTCTCTTTTTTCTTCCAGCAGGTTGAGGTTAACTCTGAGGTCCTGTGGATTGTGCTACTCATTGAAGGTCATGACTCATGTAGATGGAAGCTTAAGTTCGATCGAGATGACTGCCTCCGTGCCAAAGGCCAAGGTGAATGGTGTTTCCCCGATCGACATTCTTTGTGTATTTCGATATGCCCAGAGGACGTGATAGAGTTTGTCCACCCAGGCCCCCTTTACTCTATCGAGCCTCGTCTTGATGCTTTGCAGTAGGGTTCGGTTGGTCACCTCAGCTTTCCCATTGACCTATGGGTGAGCCATCGATGTGAAGCGGTGGGAGATGTTTAGTTCTTCATAGAACTCAGTGAACCTCGCCCCAGCGAACTGTCGCCCATTATCGATTATGAGGGTTTGGGGTAGACCGAACCAATAGACTAGTGATTTTCAGATGAAGTCCTGCATCTTGACCTCGGTAATCTTCACTAGTAGTTTGGCTTCGACCCACTTGGTGAAATAGTCGATCGCGACCAGGAGGAACTTCCACTACCCGGACGCCATCGGGAAGGGGCCAAGTATGTCCATTCTCCATTGCGCAAATGGCCAAGGTGCACTTAGCAGTTTGGAGGTCGGCTGTCTTTGTACGTTTGCATTCTTCTGATAGCGGTCGCACTTCTTCACATACTCCATGGAATCGCAAAACAAGGTTGGCAATAGTACCCTTATTGAAGTAGTTTTCATGATAGGAATCTGGCTCCTACGTAACTTTCGCAGAGTCCCTCATGCACCTCCCACAATGCGAGGTCGGCCTCTGAAGGTTGGAGACATCTCAGCAATAGGAGCGAGTATGACCTCTTGTACAACCCGCCTTCATACAAAACATAGTGGAAGGCCTGATTCCTGAGTTTTTGAGCTTCTTTCGGATCATGAGGAAGGACCCCCTCATTGAGGTAGGTGATCAATGGGTCAATCTAGCTTGGCTTGAATTTCATCTACAGAATGACTTGGGATTCCTCTAGGGTTGGGCACTTCAGAGTCTCCAAAAATACTTCTTTGGATAGTTTGGTTGGGACTGAAGTGGCCAACTTGGAGAGAAGATCGACTCTTACATTTTCCACCCTCAAAATCTATCGAATGCCGAAACTATCGAAGGTCGGAGTCAAATCCCTCACTTTCCTAAGTTATCTCACCATGCTTTCCTCCCGTGCCTCGTAGCTACCATTAACTTGGTTGACCACCAACTGAGAATCGCTGTAGACTTAAAGTCGATCTACTTTTAATTTTCTTGCTATTTTTAATCCGATGATCAGTGCTTCATATTCGACCCTATTGTTGGTCATAGAAAACTCGAAGCGCAGTGCATACTCGATGACGACTCCCTCGGGGCTGACCAAGACTAGCCCCACACCAGCTCTGGTGGAGTTGGATGAACCATCCATACGCAGAGCCCAAAAGCCTTCGGGGAGGTTGGCACTTTTCTTGGGAAGGTTCGCTGCGATAGCAGGGAATCGGTCTCGTTCTGTTCAAGCTTGGCTTCGACTGGAATGGTGCATTCTAACACAAAATCTACCAGTATCTGAGCCTTGATCGATGGCTAGGGTCGGTAGTTGATGTCAAACTCTGTGAGCTCGATTGCCCATTTTGCGATTCTCCCGACTAGGGTCGGTAGTTGATGTCAAACTCTGTGAGCTCGATTGCCCATTTTGCGATTATCCCGAAAGTGTTCGCTCAATGAAGGACTGCTTTTATTGGTTGGTCCGTGAGGATCATTATGGTGTGCTCTTAAAAATAAGGTCGGAGTCTCCTGACAGCAATTAGAAGAGAGTAAATTAGTTTTTCTAACCTAGAGTACCTGATCTCCGCATCCCTCAGGACCTGGCTCATGTAGTAGATTGATCGCTGCATCTTCGCTTCTTCCTTGACCAGGACCGCCGCTAGGGCCATCGAAGAGATAGCTAGGTATAGAAATAATTCCTCTCCAGATTCGGGCTTTGCTAGTAGTGGGGGCGAGCCGAGGTAGTTTTTAAGCTCCTCAAATGCCTATTGGCACTCTATTGCCCAGCAAAAGTTCTTTGGTTATCTGAGAACTTAGAAGAAGGGCACACATCATTTGACCGATCTTGAGACAAAGTGATTTAGGGATGCCACCTTCTCGGTCAGGCACTGAACTTCTTTGATTATTTTTGGAATGGTCATCTCCTGAATGGCTCGGATTTTCTTGGAGTTTGCTTCAATCCCACGTCTTGACACCATGAACTCTAGAAACTTCCCTGAGGTCATGCCAAAGGCGTACTTGGTCGGGTTCAGTTTCATCTTGTGCTTCCTGAGTGCATTGAAGGTCTCCTTAAGATCAGCGAGGTGGTCTGCTGAAGCTCAGCTTTTGACGAGCATATCATCCACGTACACCTCCATATTGCGATCGATCTGCTCTTTGAAGATCTTATTGACCAAATGCTGATACGTTGCCCCTGCATTTTTGAGTCCAAAGGGCATGACCCTGTAATAATAAAGACCATGGTCAATAACTAAAGCGGTCTTCTCCTCATCCTCAGGCACCATCCATATCTGGTTATAACTAGAGAAGGCATCCATGAAGATGAGGAGCTCATGGCTCGAGGTCGCATCCACCAATTGACCAATTCTAGGTAGAGGGTAGCTATCTTTCGGATAGGTCTTATTCAGCTTTTTGAAGTCAATGCACATCCTTCACTTGTTGTTCGTCTTTTTGATGAGGACCACATTCAAGATCTAGGTTGGATAATTAATCTTCTAAATAAATCCAGCTTTGAGGAGCTTGTCTACTTCTTTGGTGATTGCTTTCTACCTCTCCAGGGTATGGTGGTGCATCTTTTTTTTTATCGATCGATGCCTCGAATTGATGGCCAGCCGATGTTCTATGATCTTGGCATCAATCCCCAGCATGTCCGCTGGGGTCCAGTCGAAGACGTCTGCATTTCTTCTAAGGAAGGCAACGAGTTGCTCCCGAACCTCGCCTGCTAAGCTGGAGCCGATCTGCACTATGTGCTCCATGTTCCCATCATTTAAGGGCACAAAGATGAGGTCCTCCATAGGCTCGCCCTGCTCCTCAGTGAGGTCATCACGGACATCCAGTCCATCAATAAGATAAGATCGGATCGCTCTTTCTTATGTAGGATGATTGAGTAGCAGTGCCTCGCTAGAGCCTGGTCTCTCCTAACCTCTTCGATCTCGTGACTTGTCAGGAACTTCATCTTTAAATAATAGGTTGACACCACCGTCCGAAGTGCATTTAGACTAGGTCGGCCAAGAATGGCATTGTAGGCAGATGGAGTCCTCACGACTAAGAAATCGACCTATGCTTTGGCCAATTTTGGGCATTGCCCTGCTGTCACAGCCAAAATTATTATGCCCTCAACCGGTATAGCGTTGCCAGTGAATCCTATCAACGGAGAGTTCATAGGCCCGAAGCGGTCATCGGGTAAGGATATTTTTAAGAAGGCATCATAAAATAATACGTCAGCCAAGCTTTCATTATCCACCAAAATACGGCGTACATCATAGTCGGCAATGTTCAAAGAGATTACAATCACGTCATTGTACAGAAATTGGACCCCCTGGGCATCTGCCTCGATAAAGGTCATGGGTTCCTTGGTCCTCCATCTCTTCATCGGTCCCTCAGATCTGCTGGCCTCTCCTTGTTGAAGTCCCCCCGAGATAGTATTGATGACATCGAGAGGCAGCCGATCTTCTTGTTGGTCCTTCCTCCTCGGTGGTAACACCCTCAACCGATCCTCCCGCTCTTCAGGCCATTTTCGTAGGAATCGGCCAAGTCTACCTTGCTTGACGAGCTCTTCGATCTTATCCTAGAGTTGGATGCACTCCTCAATGTCGTGGCTGTGGTCACAATGATAAAGGTAGAACTTGTTGGGATTGCGCTTGCTGGGGCGGAAATGCATCCTCTCCAGTCTCGAAAGTTGTTCTCTAATTTTCATCAGTACTTGGGTCTTTGGAGCGTTAAGGGGGGCTAGTTGTGAAATCTTCATTGGGGAGAACCTCGGTGCTAGGGAGAACCTCGACGTGCCCTTTCATTGGGGCTTCCCCACCTTCGGACCCAAGGGGGAGTTCGGGCTCGCCTGCACCTAGGAGCCTGAGAATGCGGTCGAGCTTCACTCGGCTTTCCTTTTTTGGCGGGTCTGCCCAACCCATCGATTTGTCGCTCGCCACCGACTTCATCATCCTTGGCCTTGAAGGCCTCCTCAGCCCGGGCATAACCTTCAGCCCAGGCTAGCATGTCGGCAAAGTTCCGAGGATACTTTTTTTCTAGGGAGAACAGCAAGTCATTCTTCTGAAGGCCGCCTTTAAAGGCGGCCATGGCGATTGATTGGTCTAGATTTTGAACCTCCAATATGGCAGCATTAAACTGGATGACATAAGCCTAGATGGATTCTCCCTCCTTCTGCCTAATGGTCATCAAGGACTCTGAACCTTGGCGCGGATGCCGACTACTACAAAGTGGACTGTGAACTACTGGCTCATCTAATCAAATGATAAGATGGTACTCAATTTAAGCACTGAGTACCAGTTCCTGATGGCTTCCTTAAGGGTAGAGGGGAAAGCCTGGCACAAAATAGCGTCTGGCACGCCATGGAGCAACATCATTGTCTGAAAGGCTTCCAAATGGTCGACCAGATCGATGGTCTCATCGTAACTCTCGAACTGCGGAAGCTTGAAGTTCGATGTGATCGATTTCTACATAATTTTTTTGCGAAAAAGGAGGGTCAGTACAAATATCACTACCATGTGAGGAGGGAGTGTGACGGAGTTCTTCGATTCATCGGCTCATTTCTAAGAGCCTTTGATCTAAGAGATCTTTACAATCTTTGATTTTCAAGATTTTCTAGTAGAATGAGTGCGAAGCTTCCCCCTGGGTCGAGTCGTGATCCGAGCAGGGGCCCTCCATCCTCTGCTTTCCCCTTCCGAGGATCGGAGGTCGGATAGCCCAAGTCGGTCATTCCTGGATCGGACCACAGGGCTCTAGAGAATCCCACATCGATTGAGTCGGTGTTGGGTCCTGTCGATGTATGGCCTGCACTACCTGCATCACCTCTGTGAGGCCATAAACCTACTGGATGAGTAGGTAGAACTGCTTTGCATCCACCACAGCTACAGAAAGAACCTGGGTTTTTGGGGATGGAGTGGGAGCAGACAGATCTGAATGGGATCGAGCCGCGGAGGCCACCGATTGTTGGATCGAAGCTCTCCTGGGGGCATTTTTTTTTGGGAAAGAATTCTAGAGAGGAAGAAGGGAGATCTCTAGAGAGGGGAAAGAGAGGTCATCGTTGAGCACTTCTTTAAGAACAAGGAAACCTCAACGGCAGAGTGCCCTCCTTCTAATGTCAAATCTATTATCATAGAATCTGGTTGACACCGGATCGAGCTGAAGCAGGGGAGGACGAGGTCGTCGATCATCGATGATCTGCAAAACAAAGTTCCATCTAGAGTCAGTGGTGGTGGCTCCGGCAGGACCCTCCGACGATCAAGTTAGCTCTTCTGGCCAATAGAGATGAAGTGCTCATGAATGAGTTCGGCAAAATTTAGAGGAGGAGAGGAGAGCTTAGAGCCTGGAGAAAATGTATCTGGAGGGTCCTTTTTATAGGCGGAGCTTGTAGCGGATTGATGGTGATGGCTGCAACTGTCAGATAGCGGGCTACTCGAGGTCTGATGGAGTCAGTCATGGAGGGAGGCACCGCTTGTAACACCGTCTGTAGTAGATTGATGGTGACAGCCATCACCGCCTGGCAGTGGATCGTTGTTGCCTACGGCAGACTGATAGTGATGATCATAGCCATCCGATACTAAGCCACTCGGAGCCATATGGAGGGTTGAAGAGCTTTGATGTGTACCCATTTTGGAGGAGTTCGGACTTTCGAAGGGAATACGGCTAGAGAGGATCGCCTGAGAGGAACGCTAGCTGAGGAAGCCCGAAAGGAGTTTGACTCCCATAGGCGTCCAACTGAAGGAGGGATCCAGAAGTTCGGCTCTCGTAGAAGTCTGACCAAAGGAGATGTCTGGGAGGAGTCCGGCTCCTAGAGAAGCTCGATCGAAGGAGATGTCTGGGAGGAGTCCGGCTCCTAGAGAAGCCTGGCTGAAGGAGATGTCTGAGAGGAGTCTGGCTCTTAGAGAAGTTCGGAGGGAGTTCGGCTTTCATAGAAGCCCGACCGCTAGAGAAGTTCAACCACTGAGGAGTTCGGCCAAGGATCGTCTGTTAAAGCTTTTTCGTGGCTACCGATTGCATTGTAGGCTGAGCATCCGACTGGACTTCGATGGGAGCGGGGTTTATCCCCAATAGGATCTATTCATGCTTCAAGATAATCTTCAACTTTCGATACGAGCTACCAAAGTTGGGTCCCACTAACTTATCATTGTCCAATAATGATCGAAGTGATAGAGAAGTGGCCATGTTTGCACTAAGAAAAATCAAAATCTAATTAGTAATTGATTCATTAAACCTAAAAATTTGAACTTTAATCAAAAGATTTCTTTCACTATTTTATTCGAATTGGTAGCCTCTACCTCCAATTCGAGGAATTACCTTAATTCCTTACTGGATCCTAGAATCCACATAGACTGTACACAAGTCCAACTTTGGTTGGTCCACCCTTGTACATCTAAGGATAGATTCATAATCAATTATTTTTTTAAATAATTTTTAGTAATTAAATTTTGCCTCCGACCCTGATCAGTTGGCTTTGGTCTTCTCAGAAAAGGGTCTAGTTAGGTCCAACCATTAACATGACCATACTTGGCTCATCCAACCAATGAATAATCAGGCCCAACTTTGGTTGGCCCACCTGACCACCATTTAGAAAGATGTATCTAAGAGATTATATAATGAATGATAATTCCATCAATCGATAAGCACCAGGCCTTTGGGCCTCCAATGATTATCCAACTGATGGACTCATTATTGTCCACTTTAATGGAAGGCTATGATCTAGTTATCATATAACTATTTTATTTTAGGGATCTAATAATTTTAGAGGATTTAATTTATAGAAGCGAGTAGGTCAGATTAATCAGCTTGTCATGATCCTTTCACTAACTTCACCAAGTCAGCTTAAGAGAGATCATTAATAGGCTAGTCTAGGAGCACCTAAATCAGTCAAACTGATTTACCTAGCTGACATGGGTCAACTCGAATAGTTAAGTGATCTGATCAAAATATAATTGATAAGCATCATAAATTCATCAATAAAAGTATTAATTTATTAATTAATATTAATTTTTAAGAATTATCAATCAATTTATATATAATTTTTGAAAAATTCATATTTTTATTAATTAAAAAATTAATTAAAAAAATAATAAAAAATAAATAAAAATTAAAAAATAAAATTTTATTATCAAAAGAAAGAGCTCATTTTTTTGATCACAACGAAATAAATTTCAAGTAAAACGGAGCTAAAATGGAAAAGATATGAATTTTTAAAAAATATAAAATAAATAAAAATTAAATAAAAAAAAGAAAACGGCTCAACCGGCTCCGCAAGCCGAGCCACCAAGCCAAGCCGAGCCACCAAGCCAAGCCGAGCCATCAAAGCCGACTCAGTCATTGAAGCCATCAGCCGGTCTACGATCCAGGCGTGGACCGCCAGCTCAGCAAAGTCCGGCGAATCAGAGCCTGCCACGTGGTGGACCTAGACCCTTAAAGGGTCTACAGAAATTTATCGCGGCTCACAGGGCAATCTGGTCATTTCACTCGGTGACAGAAGCGTTGATTGGTTGCGGTGTGCGGTGCGGCCGGTCTACGCGGTCCATGGGAACAGTAATTGCGCGATCGGACGGCTGCGGTTGATTGCGGTTAAGATCGGACGGTCAGCATTTTTTTCGGTTGCCAATTTCACTCGGATCACCATCAAATGGCAGCGCCTGATTCCAGCTTCGATCCGACGGTCCAGAATGCTCCCGGCGGTGATCAGGACTCCCGAAGCGCGATTTGCGGCCAGATTTCCTCGATCAAGCGCGATCGGACGGCCAGAATTTAATTCGAGCTGATCTGGGCTGATAGGCATCCGATTTTGATGATTTTTGAACCGTTCGATTCCTATCGAATAGCCAGATTTTACCAGATTTACCAGAGTCATAACAGAGTTGTTTTTATTCAAATTTTATTCAAGATTTTTATGATTACAAAGGAAATTAGTCCCATATTGCTTTTAGAAATAAATATCTACCTCTTCTAGCTCTATAAAAAGGATCCTAAGCCTCTAAGAAAGGGAGGAGGGTTGGAAGGGAAGCTAAGGTATAGGGTGGAAGTCAAGCTCTGGATTAAAGGTTGCTTCAAAGCTGCGGTGCTGCTGAGAAGAAGAGCCGGTCTTCTACGCCATCTTCATGCCTACGCCGATCTGCGATCTTCATCTAGTCTTTTTCCTTTAATTTCTTGTATTAAAATTCTGAATTTTCTTTAATTTCTTGTATTTAAATTCTGCATCTTAGTTTTAAATTTAATAAAGAAAGTTTCATTATTCTTTTCAATTCTAGCTCTTTAAATTATTTGTTCTTTATTGCTTTTTAATTTTACTATAAGTAGTTGCTAAGATCTAAATAGTAGATCTTAGTATCAAATTTATTTTTGCATAATTTAAATTCTATTTTTATTTATAGATCTATTTTTTAACTTTTTTTTAAAAAAAAATCCTTGCTTTCTTTTCTTAAAAAAAAAAAAGAATCAAAGATTTTAGAAATAAATCATTGCCTCTCTGTGGATTCGACCCGACTCACCACTTTCTTCATAATTTTTAGTTAGTTTAAAAAGTAAAGAGTCGGATTTAAATTGATAAACACGGTGTCTTAACGACAGCATCGTGTCCCTATCAAGTTTTTGGCGCCGTTGCCGGGGAGGCATAAAAATTAAAATTTCTTTATTTCTTTGATTTTTTTTACTGCCTACTCATTATTTTTTTATTTATTTTGCAGAAAAAAAAAAAAGGAACAAGGAAGATTAGGGCACGAACAAAACTCTCAATCCTATTCGGTGAGATCATTCCTAAACCCTAAATCTCTTTCTTTATTTTTAATATTTGCTTTATTTTAAATTAATTAAAAATATTACCTACATAAACCTAATTAAAAATCTCATCACAAGATTAGAAACCCTAATTATTTAGAGCATCCATCATATTAGTTTTTATTCTTATTTTTGGTGATTGCTGGAGTCAAGGTAAGCCTTTTTATAATTTAATTAATTAGTTTAAATTGCATAGAACTCTTTGATTGGAATTTTTTTTTTCTTTTGCATATTTCATATTAAACCAAATTAAGGGCACAACCCATTAAACAAGATAAGGTGGGGATTTGATCACCCTTCCTTAGCCCACAAACAACCAACCAGCATCCTGCATTAACCCAAACCTTAACTCTTAAAATCAATTAGACATTAACCTTTAAGGATATTCGAGCTCAATAGGACAAGAAATCCTAAGAGTTGAACCAAGTTAGGATTAATCAATTTGACTGGTGTCTAGGAAAGTGGTTCAGGGACGATTGGGCCCGAAAGAAGGTGGTTACTTAATTGGTTCTGTTCGCTTACCTGGCCAAGCACAATTGGTGTCTAAGGCAAGCAACGGAGGGACTCCCACCGACTTTACACTTACCTGGCCAGTTGATTGGTTAATCCTCTATTTGGAGGGCTTGAAGGTGATCTTGGCAGTTAGGAGCTGTCTAGATCTAGGATAACTCTTAGTCAGGATTGATTGCCTAACTTGTTTGCCAAATAATATCTAACATAAAAATTAACTCCTCCCTATCTTCTCCAGATTTAAGATTCTTTAGGATTTTTCCTCTTCTTTCTTTCTCTCTTCTTTTCTTAAAAAAATAAATAAATTAAAAAAAATAATAATAATTTAAAAAAAAAAAAAAATTGAACCATATATCAAATTGCACTAGTACATGCACGGTAGAAGATCACTTTTACCTGACCTAGTTAAACCAGATCCTGAAATTGAAAGACTAATTCATTTAAGACCAGATAATCAAATGGCTGGAAATCGTGAAGAACCACCTAGGCAGATGAAGGAATACTTTATTCCTTCCACCTACAACCCATCGACTTGCATCCACATACCTGATATCCCTGCTAGTCACTATGAGATTAAGTCGACCACAATCCAGATGCTCCCATCTTTTTATGGGAATGCCAATGAAGACCCTTACAAACATCTGGATGAGTTCTTAGAAATCTGCTCTACGGTAAAAATTCAGAATTTTTCTGATGATGCCCTTAGACTGACCTTGTTCCCTTTCTCATTAAAAGATAAAGCCAAGTACTGGCTTGGCACATTAGGAAGAACAATTCAAACATGGGCAGAGATGCAACATGAATTTCTTAAGAAATTTTATCCCATAGGACGAACCAATACCATGAGGCGAGCCATCACGGGATTTGCTCAGCTTCCAGGGGAACAAATTCATGAATCATGGGAAAGACTTAAGGAACTCCTTAGAAAATGCCCACACCATGGTCTATCTAAGTGGCAAATTGTACAAGCTTTCTATGAAGGTTTAGGAGATCAATATAAGCAGATGGTTGATGCATCCTGTGGAGGTGCATTCATGAGCAAAAGTGAGGATGAAGCTTATACCTTGTTTGAAACTTTAAGTGAAAACTCTATTAACCATGCTTCATTATCTTCTTATGAAAGATCAATTTCTCAACAAAAACGGGCAGGAATTTATGAGATCAAAACTTCGGAACTCAATTCTAAGGCAGATTTGAACATAATAGCACAAAAATTAGATAAAGTCGACCTTATTGCACAGAAATTAGATCAATTCCTAAACTTAGGTCAACAATCCCCTGCACAATACACACCAGCTTCTAATTATCAAGTGATTTGCTCTATTTGTGCTAGCCCAACACATCATGTAAGTGAATGTCCCACGGTTGCACAATTACCACCTCTTATCCAAGAACAAGTCCAAGCTGCTCAAGGTTACTCAAAACCACTTAATGACCCATATTCAAATTCATATAATCCTGGTTGGAGAAACCATCCTAATTTCTCTTGGAAACCACAACAAACTCAGGCTCAGACCCAAATCCCACCAGTTCAGAATTATCAAAATAGGCCCCAATACCAGAACTATGCCTATAATAAGGGTCAGCCTAGTCAGTCTTCTCAACCACTACATTATAATCAACCCTCATACCCACCTCCTCAACAGACCAATCTAGCCGACGATAAATTCAATCAACTTCAACAATTAATTCTAAGCCAACAACAATCAATCGCCAGACTAGAAGCTCAAATAGGACAAATAGCTGAGTCTAGCATGAGGAGAGAACCGGGTCAATTACCAAGCCAACCAATTGCAAATCCTAAAAATAATCCATCCAATGTCTATCAACCACCTGGATTTACTCATCCATCTAACATTCCACCTAAGAACCCCCAATTAGAAAATGCCAAAGCAATATCTGAACTTAGAAGTGGTAGGATTCTTAAGGACCCATATCAAGACCAGGTGATAGAGGCCAATACTGATGTTAGCCAAGATGAGAAATTTGAAGAAGAGGATAATCATATAGAAGAACTTGAGCTTAATGACTGGTACTGACACTGATAAGATGGATAAAGAAAAGAAGAGAACAGATGAATTAGCTGAGACATATAAACCCAAAGCCCCGTTCCCTTCGGCCTTAGAAGCAGGCTCTTCTCGCAAAAAGCAAGAAACACGCAACAAGGAGCTAATGGAACTATTTAAACAAGTTCATATTAATTTACCCCTCCATCGATGCAATTCAGCATGTTCCAGCCTATGCTAAATTTCTTAAAGAACTCTGTACCCAAAAGCGTGAGCCACGAACCACCAAAAGAGTTATGCTATCCGAGGATGTAAGTGCGGTCCTGTTAAATCCAATACCTCAAAAGATGAAAGATCCTGGTGCACCCTTAATTTCATGTGTTATTGGAGGTATAACCTTTGACCGAGCATTACTAGACTTAGGAGCTAGTGTAAACCTCCTTCCAACCTCGGTTTATGAAAAATTTGGGATTGGAGAATTAAAACCCACGTCAGTCATTTTGCAATTAGCTGATAGATCTATAAAAACACCGCGTGGTTTAATTGAGGATGTTCTAGTTAGAGTAGATAAATGTTATTTTCCTGTAGACTTTCTCATACTTGACATGGAACCATCCCAAGAGCTGAACCAAAATCCCATAATTTTAGGACGTCCATTCTTAGCAACCGCGAATGCCAATATCAACTGTAAAATGGGAGCTATGGATATTTCTTTTGGGAATCAAAAAGTAAGAATTAATGTTTTTAATACCCCAAAGTACACCCAAGAGGAGGAAGACTGCTTTGTAATCAATCAGATAGATGAAATAGTTGAATCTAATTCCTCCTTAGATTTACTACAAGATGATGAACCCACTGAAGATACTCAAACCCAGGAAGTAAATACCCTGCTTAATTTACCTCAACCATCACATTCATTACCTTGGTCAGTGAAAATTGAGCCCTTACCTGAGCGAAAAATTGAACCACTACGTCCTTCAATTCAGGCCCCACCACAACTTGAACTAAAACCTTTACCTGAATCACTTAAGTATGTATTTTTAGGATCAAAGAAAACCCTACCAGTAATAATTGCTTCCAACTTAACTACTGAACAGGAAAACCAATTGGTAAATATTCTAAAAACATATAAAGAGGCCATAGGGTGGACCGTTGCCGATTTAAAAGGAATTAGTCCGTCAATATGCATGCACCATATTTATACAGAAGATAATGCCAAACCAACTCGAGAGATGCAAAGAAGGCTTAATCCTAACATGCAAGAAGTAGTCAAGAAAGAAGTAATTAAATGGTTAGATGCTGGAATTATTTATCCTATCTCTGACAGCCACTGGGTGAGTCCTACACAAGTTGTTCCAAAAAAATCTGGACTTACGGTTGTCCGCACTGAACATGGAAACTTAGTACCAACACGACTTTCCACTGGGTGGCGTGTCTGCATAGATTATAGAAAACTCAATACAACCACCCGAAAAGATCACTTTCCCTTACCCTTTATCGATCAAATCCTAGAAAGACTAGCAGGCCAACAATACTTTTGCTTTTTAGATGGATACTCGGGATACAATCAGGTAGCAATCTACCCAGGAGATCAAGAAAAGACCACCTTTACATGTCCTTATGGAACCTTTGCTTTTCCGTAGAATGCCATTCGGATTATGTAATGCACCTGCAACTTTTCAACGGTGCATGATGTCAATATTTTCAGACATGATAGGAGATTTCTTAGAAATATTCATGGATGACTTTTCAGTCTTTGGAGAATCTTTTGAGAGTTGTCTCAACAATTTGAAGAAAATATTAAAACGATGTATTGAGGCTAATCTAGTGTTAAGCTGGGAAAAGAGCCACTTCATGGTTCAAGAAGGGATCGTTTTAGGACATATAGTATCCAAGAAAGGGATTGAGGTAGATAAAGCTAAAGTTGAACTAATTTCTAAACTTCCTCCTCCCACTTCTGTCAAACAAATTCGATCTTTTCTTGGTCATGTAGGATTCTATCGTCGCTTCATCAAAGAGTTCTCTAAAATTTCTCGTCCTTTGTGTAATCTCCTTGCTAAGGATGTTTCTTTTAACTTTGATGAAAATTGTCTTAAAGCTTATGAAATTCTTAAAAGAAGCTGTGACCAAAGCTCCAATCATACAACCTCCTAATTGGTCACTACCTTTTGAAATTATGTGCGATGCCTCAGATTTTGCCATAGGAGCTGTCCTAGGCCAAAGGGTAAACAAATGTCCTGTAGTGATCTATTATGCTAGTAGAACTCTGAATGAAGCACAAATGAATTATACCACCACTGAAAAAGAGTTGCTAGCCATTGTGTTTGCCCTAGAAAAGTTTAGATCATATTTATTAGGATCAAAAATCATAATTTACTCGGATCATTCAGCCTTGAGATACCTGCTCTCAAAGAAAGATGCTAAACCATGATTAATTAGATGGATTTTACTGTTACAAGAATTTGACATTGAAATTCGAGATAAGAAGGGATCTAAAAATGTTGTAGCAGACCATCTGTCTAGGATCCTAGTGAAAGATAATGAACCTGTATCAATCAGAGAATCTTTTTCCAGATGAACAATTGTTAACAGTTTCACATACAAAGACTCCTTGGTTTGCAAATATTGTCAATTACTTAGTCATAGGACAAATTCCTGATGGCTGGTCTAAGAATGAAAAGGATCGATTCTTTGCTCAAATCAAATATTATTTTTGGGAAGATCCTGAGCTTTTTAGAATTTGTGCTGATCAAATCATTCGTAGATGTGTTCCTGAATCTGAACAATGGAGTATCTTACAATTTTGTCATACTCTTGCTTGTGGAGGACACTTTTCTGGACGAAAAACTGCGGCCAAAGTGTTACAAAGTGGTTTTTATTGGCCAACATTATTTAAGGATGCCCATACTTTTAGTCAGGAGTGTTTTAAGTGTCAAGCCTTAGGGAATATTTCAAAGAAAGACATGATGCCTTTGAACCCCATTTTAGTGGTTGAAATTTTTGATGTATGGGGAATTGATTTTATGGGACCTTTTCCACCTTCCAATGGATTTGAATACATTTTGGTAGCTGTCGATTATGTTTCTAAATGGATTGAAGCAATAGCAACTCGAACCAATGATCATAAAGTAGTCCTAAAATTTATTCAGAAGAATATCTTTTCCAGGTTCGGATTTCCACGTGCTATCATTAGTGACGGGGGTACCCATTTTACAAATCATCAATTTAGAACTTTATTACGAAAATATGGGGTGACACATAAGATAGCTACACCATACCATCCGCAAACAAGTGGTCAGGTAGAAGTCTCTAATAGGGAAATCAAGAATATCTTACAAAAGACTATTAGGCCTGATCGAAAAGATTGGTCAGATCGATTGGATGATGCATTATGGGCCTATAGGACAGCTTATAAAACCCCCATTGGAATGTCTCCCTATAGATTAATCTATGGAAAAGCATGTCACCTTCCGGTAGAACTTGAACATAAAGCATATTGGGCAATAAAATAATTAAATTTTCAATTTAAACAAAGCTGGTTCCAATCGGATGTTACAATTAAGTGAATTAGAAGAATTAAGGCAAGAAGCTTATGAAAATTCAAAAATTTATAAGGAAAAAATGAAAGCCTTCCATGATAAACATATTTCAAGAAAAACCTTTGAGCCAAATCAACAAGTCTGGTTATTTAACTCAAGGCTTCGATTATTTCCTGGAAAACTAAAATCCAGATGGGATGGACCTTATATAGTTAATCATGTATTCCCACATGGTGCAATTAAACTCTATGATCCCAGGACTAAAAATTTTTTTAAGGTAAATGGCCAAAGGCTTAAACCATATATCGAAGGGATATCATTAAATCGAAATATTGATCAAGTGCAATTAATAGAACCACAATGAATTAAACTGCATTTTGTCTGGCTGAAGACAATAAACTTAGCGCTTATTGGGAGGCAACCCAATACTTCTTGAATCTAATTTATTTTCTCTTTTAGGCTAAGTTGGAGAACCAAAAAGCGGGAGAAGGATCATAAGCTTCAAGACCCATGCTAAATAAATAAACATAATTTACACTCTTTTATTGAGGACAATGTCAATTCAGTTGGGTAAAAAGTAAAAAAATAAAAAAATAAAAAAATAAAATAAAAAAAAATAAAACAAAATATATATATATAAATAAATAAATCAATAAAAATAAAAATTAATAATAATAATAATAAAATAAATAAAATATTAAAAAATTAAAAAAAAATAAATAAATAAATAAAATAAAAATAATAAATAAATAATATATAATAAAACTATTAAAAAAAAAAAATTTTGAACAAACCATATTTTGGGAAAGAGAATCTTAAGCAAAATAAACTAGGATAAGTAATAAAGTTAGAAAGTATTAACTAATAATGGTAGCGAGTCAAGAAGCAGATTATTTGGTCAGACCATTAGCAACCTACTTAGGTCATTTAAAGGCTAACAGCACTTCTACTTGCACATGCACACTAATGAAGCACAGCAGGTGTTTGATTATAAGGCTAAATTGAGGATTCAATTATCACTAAAAATTGATGGTTTATATATACTTCAATTAAAGAAACTTGAATTTAAGGAAAGAGCTACCTGCTTTCTAAAAAAAAAAAAAAAAAAAAAAGTGCAAAAAAATAGAGTATATGTGGATTGCCCTAAACTAGAACTTTGCACCTTAAATGTAGAAGTTCACATCAAATGGTGAAGGGAAGGCCAGGATGCTCAGCACAATTTAAAAAAAAAAAAAAAAAAAAAAAAAAAGCAGTGTGAAAGCTACCTTAATTCATGCACTTAACTTGGGAGTATATAAAACTAACCAAAATAGGTGATAAAAAGAAGATTCATTTGCCCTTTGAATCAACACCCAAATGCTAAGTTAGTATTCACGACACAAAGTGCTGAAAATCTTTAGATGAACTCTAAGAAAGTTTCTGATTAATCTGCCGTGAAATTTACTTCTGAAACTCAATACTTAGTTAGTGATACTGTCTAAACTTTTGATCTTAAATTCTAGATTTATTTTTGTGAAGGAAGGATCTCAACAAAATATGGTAATTGATCTAAACTAAATTCTTTCTTTACTCGAGGACGAGCAAAGCTTAAGTTGGGGGGTGTGATAAGCATCATAAATTCACCAATAAAAGTATTAATTTATTAATTAATTTATATTAATTTTTAAGAATTATCAATCAATTTATATATAATTTTTGAAAAATTCATATTTTTATTAATTAAAAAATTAATTAAAAAATAATAAAAAATAAATAAAAATTAAAAAATAAAATTTTATTATTCAAAAGAAAGAGCTCATTTTTTTGATCACAACGAAATAAATTTCAAGTAAAACGGAGCTAAAATGGAAAAAGATATGAATTTTTAAAAATATAAAATAAATAAAAATTAAATAAAAAAAAAGAAAATGGCTCAACCGGCTCCGCAAGCCGAGCCACCAAGCCAAGCCGAGCCACCAAGCCAAGCCGAGCCATCAAAGCCGACTCAGTCATTGAAGCCATCAGCCGGTCTACGATCCAGGCGTGGACCGCCAGCTCAGCAAAGTCCGGCGAATCAGAGCCTGCCACGTGGTGGACCTAGACCCTTAAAGGGTCTACAGAAATTTATCGCGGCTCACAGGGCAATCTGGTCATTTCACTCGGTGACAGAAGCGTTGATTGGTTGCGGTGTGCGGTGCGGCCGGTCTACGCGGTCCATGGGAACAGTAATTGCGCGATCGGACGGCTGCGGTTGATTGCGGTTAAGATCGGACGGTCAGCATTTTTTTCGGTTGCCAATTTCACTCGGATCACCATCAAATGGCAGCGCCTGATTCCAGCTTCGATCCGACGGTCCAGAATGCTCCCGACGGTGATCAGGACTCCCGAAGCGCGATTTGCGGCCA
>QRFJ01002956.1:4128-40981 GCA_006176705.1 Cocos nucifera | reverse complement strand
GACTATGAAATCTGTAGATGGAATGTGAAGATAGCTTTTTAAATGGAGAGTTGATTAAAGAGGTGTATATGATACAACCTGAAGGATTTACATCCATAGATGAGTCTAAGGTGTGCAAGCTTCAGAGATCCATTAATAGATTGAAGTAGGCATCTCGGAGTTGAAACATGCATTTTGATAAAGTGATTAAAACATATGGCTTCATTAAAAATGGAGAAGAATCCTATATTTACAAATGGGCAAATGGTCTAATAGTGGTATTTTTTATTTTGTACGTGAAGGGAAATCCTGATTTCTCGGTCCAGATTCGTTCAGATCTGATCAGATCAAGAGATATATTTCAAAAATTTTTCTCTTAATCCCAATCAGATTTTGATATGTTTCAGATCTAATTCTTATTATTTTAATAAAATAAAATTAAAATATAAATTAAATCAAATTTAATTTACCTGATCTGGGTAATCCTATTACCCTGTTGATGATCCTGTTTGCAGCGGAAGGTTCTGGATCTTAGCCACGCAAGCGCCTGGCCTCTACCAGTATCCACTTGGGTTGGATCTGGAGATCCTCTTCTTCTCTATCATGCCTCCAAAAATCAGATCTGGATCTGATCTAGAGGATCTTCAAAACTCTTTTTGAAGATGAGCAGTCGTCCTTTGCAGCAGCGCAGCCTTCTTACTTTTGATCGCCTTTCTTTGATCTGATCGCACCAACCAAAGTCCAAAACTCCTTTTGGACGTAGAGAGCAAGGGGAGAAGGTGGTTTGGCATGGAGAGGGAGGGGAGAGGCAGCCTTGGGGTGTGGAGAAACTATGATCTCATCATATCTGTAATCTGAGTTGGGTACAGGGTCTTATTTATAGACTAACTGTGATCCAACTCCTCTTTTTTCCCAACCAATCACAACCCTTTGTGAAATCAGATCTAAATCTGATTGGTGGGAATAGAGTCCCTGGATTCCTCCTTAGAGGGTGCCTAAGACCAGTCAAAGTTGGTTCTTAGAAGAACTCTAATTGGAATCCAAAAAGGAGATGGAGTCCTTGTCCAACAAGGACTCCTAGGCGCCTCCAACTTGGGCACACGCCTAAGGGTGGCGTGCGCCCTTCCTCCTTGCCAGGTTCTGGCATAGGAGGACAGGCCCCCACCAGCTCTCCAATAGGTGCATGATATGTGGTCAAAAGTCAAAGTGTCAATGGTCAATGTTTGACCAGTCAAAGGTAGACTTTTGACCAAAGTCAAAGAACAAGAAATGGCAGGTGACCAAAAATGGCAGGTAATGTCTTACAAAATAAGACAACCTTTTCTGACTTGGACAACCTCCAGTCAGACCATATGAAGGCCTCTGATTGAGCACAAACTCCTTTGGCTCAGATAGGACAACTATTTATGATAGCAAAAGAAGAACGTTAGGTTCAATCGAGTGCTAGCACGATTTCCTTGAACCTAATTGAATCTCATTCAGATCAATTGAACTAGATCAGTTCAATTGATGATCACCAGATTCAAACCCTTGTTTGTGTGACCTAGTTAGGTTCAGTTCTGTATGGTAATGGGATATGTCATGATCTCTATCATCGACATCATCGAAACTCCTTTCGATGGATCAGAACTCTTCTGATTCGAATAGCTAGAATGATCGATCATCTAAATCATTCTAATTGCTCCCAAAATCCACCAGTGACACCTAGCAGTATATGGTGGCAACCCATCAGAGCTGAATGCGAACTCTTGGTGCAGCTACCTGTGTGATTCAAGTTCTTCTATCTTGAGCCCCGATCAGATTAGGGTTTAAGGTGAACTCGTCAAACCCTAGTCTCTGTCATATGATGTAATCATTCGATTCGAGTCCAATGTGAAAATCTAAATAGAAACTCTTTCTATTATTTCACTCTGCCATGGCCATGGGCTTTTGGACTTGATTCTCATGATTATCATAGGGCTGCTCCTCTACCACCGAGGTAGATAGATTCCATCTTGATGCCATCCAGTTTCTACAATGAACATGTATAGCCAACATACACCTCAGGGTTCCATATGGCTAGGAGATCGAGTAATGGTGTAGTCAAACTATAACACCCTCAAGGTGAACTGTCGATGCATCTCAGGTCAAAGAACCAGACACACTACTGCAGCATCGAGTCAGTCATTGACGAGAAGGTAGACTCCCTAATGACTACTCGAGGTGGTCACGCTCAGTGCCCTCGTTCTCTAACGAGTATCTGTACTCTCGCTCCGGTGTCTCCACACCGTAGACTCAAGACTCATCTACTAAAGAGAAGCGATTGTACACCAACCTTCCGGATCAATCACCATCCTCATGATGATCCTATGGTCGGGAGCAATTTTATGAGTTAATAATGATTATTCATGTCTTAAATTTTCAACTCTTGAAAATATGAATTATCATTACCATTAACTCAAAGGATGTATCACAGACACTAAATACACATATGTGATAGAAAATAACCCATTTTATTGCTTTTAGTCAAAATTATAATTTTGCCCCTAGAAGTGTATTACAAGTGTCAGCCAATTCTGGCTTCTAGGGCACATATATCTAACAATCTCCCACTTGTCCTAAAGCCAATTGGCTACAAGTCTAAGTCCCATCTTCTCAAGGTGGGCTTCGATCTGCTGGCCCAACGGCTTTGTAAGTGGGTCTGCCACATTATCTGTGGAGTTGACTCTCTTGACCTCGACGTAACCCTTCTCGAGGTAATCGTGGATGAGGTGGTATCGCCGCTCAATGTGCTTGGATTTTTGGTGAGACCTTGGCTCCTTAGCAAGGGCTATGGCGCCATTGTTGTCGCAGTATAGAGGAATGGCATCTGATGGCATTACTCCAATTTCTGCAGCAAACTTCTTGTACCAGAATGCTTCCTTCGCAGCCTCTGATGCAGCGATATATTCTGCTTCCATGGTGGAATCTGCTATCACGTTTGCTTGGAACTCTTCTAGCTGACAGCACCACCATTGCACACAAACAGACTCCCAGATGTCGACTTTCGATCATCTATATCGGACATGAAATCCGAGTCTGTGTATCCCTGGACTTGGAGTTCTCCATTACCAAAGACCAACATTATATCCTTAGTTCTTCTCAAGTACTTAAGGATACATTTCACAGAAGTCCAGTGTTCTTCACCTGGATTTGACTGATATCTGCTTGTGACACTCACAGCATGGGCTATATCAGGTCGTGTACATAGCATGGCATACATGAGGCTCCCTATTGCAGAAGCATAAGGGATCTTGCTCATGCATTCTATTTCCTCAGGTGTGCTGGGGCACATCTTCTTGGAAAGATGAATACCATGTCTGAAGGGTATTAATCCCCTCTTAGAGTTTTCCATACTAAACCTCTTTAGTACTTCCTCTATGTACATCTTCTGTGAAAGTCCTAGCATCCTATTCGGTCTATCCCTATAGACCTTAATTCCTAGAATAAAGGATGCTTCACCTAGGTCTTTCATGGAGAATTCCTTGGACAACCACATCTTGACTGATGTCAACATGGGAATATCATTCCCAATAAGGAGGATGTCATCCACGTACAATACGAGGAAGACAACAGCGCTCCCACTGACCTTTTTGAAAACACATGGTTCCTCTTCATTTTTGATGAAACCAAACTTTTTGATCACATCATTGAAATGAGTGTTCCAGCTCCGAGATGCTTGCTTAAGTCCATATATGGATCTTTGCAGCTTGCAAACCTTGTGATCAGTATCACTGGATGTGAAACCTAGCGGCTGTTCCATATAGATATCTTCCTCAAGATATCCATTCAAGAATGCCATTTTCACGTCCATTTGCCATATTTCATAATCGAAATAGGCCGCAATGGCAAGCAATGTGCAGATGGATTTTAGCATAGCCACTGGGGAAAAGGTATCCTGATAGTCTATGCCTTCGCGTTGACTATAACCTTTTGCCACCAATCTAGCCTTGAATGTCTCCACATTCCCATCTGCACCAATCTTTCTCTTGAAGATCCATTTACATCCAATAGGTACTATACCTTCTGGTGGATCTACCAAGGTCCAGACTTGGTTTGAGTGCATCGAGTCAATTTCTGACTGCATTGCCTCTAGCCATTTCTTGGAGTCGATATCTGATATCGCCTCGTTGTAGGTTTTGGGATTATCTCCATGAGCACCATTACCTACGAGGAACATTTTCTCTACATCCTCTGAAATAATATCTAAGTATCTCTCAGGGGGACGGAAAACTCTTTCCGATCTACGAGGTGGAGGAGGTAGTATTCTTATTGGCTCAACCTGATTTGGTTCCACTTGGTCCTTAGCTCGTTCTGCTTGTGAGACTTTCTCATCAAGCTTGATCTATTTTCCAATGCCGCTATCTTGAATAAACTATTTTTCAAGAAATATGGCATGTCGACTCACAATCATATTGTGGTCTTCTGGAATGTAAAAATAGTATCCTAATGACTCTTTAGGATATCCTATGAATTGAGCTCTGAAGGACCTAAATTCTAATTTGTCCGCTTATTGTCTTTTGACGTGAGCTGGACAACCCCAAATTCTGAGATGACTCAGACTTGGTTTCTTATCGTGCCATATCTCATACGGTGTGGTAGGAACGGTTTTAGAGGAAACCCTATTCAGTAGATAGATTGAAGTTAACAATGAGTGTCCCTAAAGAAAATCAGGGAGGTCTGTGAAGCTCATCATGGACCGAACCATATCTAATAGGGTCCGATTTCTCCATTCTGAAATCCCGTTGAGTTGAGGCGTTCTTGGTGGAGTCCATTGAGAGACTATGCCATTATCCTTGAGATAGTCTAGAAATTCTCTGCTAAGGTATTCACCTCCTCGATCTGATCGAAGAACCTTAATGGGTTTTTCTGTTTGTTTTTCTACTTCATGTCTGAATTCTTTGAACTTTTCAAAAGCTTCAGACTTGTGTCTCATAAGATACACATACCCATACCTAGACAGATCATCGATAAAGGTAATGAAGTAGACAAAATTGCCTCTAGCCGGCACATCAAATGGGCCGCACACATCAGTATGTACTAGGGCAAGGAGATCTGTGGCCCTCTCCCCATGTCCAACAAAAGGGAGTTTAGTCATTTTGCCTTGAAGACAAGATTCACAAGTTGGATATGACTCGAAAGTCAATGGACTCAATAGCCCATTTTTCTCCAATTTGTTGATCCTATCTTCTGCTATATGACCTAATCTCAAGTGCCATAGATATCTATCATTTGGACTATCCCTAGGTCGTTTGGCATTCACGTTTTGCTCGATAGTTAGAATAGGTACATCAATATGTAGCTGATAAAGACCATTAATAAGGAAACCATTTGCAATTTTATTTCTTTCATAAAGAATGTTACAATGGTCCTTAAAGAAGGTGAATCACATAATCTTCTTGTGCTAAGCATGAAACAGAAATCAAATTCCTGCTAGCTGCAGGCACATAATAACAGTCTTTCAAAACTAAGTCTAAACCAGATGGTAATCGAAGAGGATATGTTTCCACACGGCTACTGCAGCAACTCTTGCTCCATTACCGATGCGTAGGATCATGTCTCCATCCCTCAGCCTCCTGCTATTCCTCAAGACCCTGCATGGAAGTGCACAGATGAGCACTAGAACCAGAGTCAAGCACCCAACTGGATGCAGAAGAAACCGTAAGGTTAGACTCAATAACGAGCATACCTCCAGAAGGACCTTCCTTCTTGTTCTTCAGGGTGGCCAGGTAAGTAGGGCAGTTCTCGCTTCCAATGGCCGTCGCTGTTGCAATGGAAACACTTTCCTTTGACATCGATCTTCTTCTTCGGCTCCGCCTTCTTCTTCTTTGATCCTTCCACCTTTTGCTTTTTCACAGACTTCTTTTTCTTTCCATAAGACTTTCTTTTGGAAGAAGTCCGTTCCATAGCAAGAACTGAGCCTTTAGAACCTTTCATAGAAAGCTCAGCGGTAACCAGCATATTCATTAATTCGGCCAAGGAATTCTTGAAGTTTATGCATGTGGTAATTCATGATGAATTGCCATATGCATCAGTCAAGGATTGCAGAATAATATCGTTCTGCAGGTCCAAGTCCAACTTCACACCGAGCTTCTCAAGCTCTTCCATGTCCTTGATCATTGTCAGACAGTGATCTTGGACTGACTGCCCATCATGCATCTTAGCCTTAAAAAGTCATTTTGTGACTTGATATTTGGCTGCGCGACTCTGTTCACCAAACATCTCCTACAGGTGAGCCAACATTTGGCGAGCAGTCCCGATATCCTCATGTTGGCGCTGGAGCTCATCAGACATCGAGCCCAACATGTAATATCTGGCCTTATTATCTTCGTCAATCCATTTTTTTAGAGACGCTCTCTGTTCAACAGATGGATGGGCTGGTAATGGTGGGAGGGTCCTGATCCAAAACATGGGTTAACTTCTCGGAACCCAAAATAATTTTGTAGTTCCTGAGCCAATCTTTATAATTGGGTCCGGTCAGTCTATGTGTGTCCAGGATACATGCCAATGGGTTGGACGCAGACATTTTCCTGTAGAGAGTCAAAGATTCTAGTTAGATACTGTAATTTTGACTTGACCAATTTGTTTAGAAATTTTATTTTTAAACAAATTAGCTTCCACTATTTTTTCGGATCCCTACACTCCCTCTGTAGAGATGCGAAAATCTCCATGATTAATGATTTCTAGTGGGTGGTGCGGTCTCACCAACTGACTCATCACCTCACCTAACAGTTATTGATGATGGGTTAGCCAATGAGTGAACAACTCTTGTTCAATGATTCTCTAATCATGGTGCACCCAAACTTGGTCTCTAATTCATGAATCTCACCGTATCTAGAATATTGATCCACTCCTTAGTTAAGTCAGACCCACCATTTGCATAGACTGGGTTCCTAATTGAGTCTCTCACCGTATCCAAAATATTGAGCCCAACTCATCCTCCAGCCCATAGCATCCAATGCCTAATAGACATGGTTGCATCTTCCCGGTGCAACTGAGCCACTGTATCCAGCCGAGAATAATCAACCTCGAAAAGGGCCCGCACATCTACAATGGTGGAAGACCTCAGACTTAATCTTTTCTTAGGGAGAATTGATTCAGGTCTCATTAAACTAGACTTGGCTTAGTCATAACAATTATGACTAACCTAGTGGCATGGGTTAGCTCAGATTATTGACCACCTCAGATCAGAACTGTGTCAATAGATATGGCCAGGTAAGTGAGATCGGTGGAAGGAATATGCCATTAACTCGTACAAGAATGCATTCAGGTCGAGTAGCTTCCAATTAAAAACCAGTCGGTCGTCTATGCCAAACTTACCTTAGACACCAAATTGTTGAGCCAGAACCAATTGGGTTAGCCTACAATCCAGACTCTAACCTCTGAGCCTAATTAGGTCTTGCTTGATCGTGACTCAATCTTGACCCAGACTTAATCCTATTAGGCTGGTCAATTTAAGCATTGTTGATCCCATCTAACCAACTCTTGATTCGGTTTGATCAACCGCTTAGACCTAATTGAGCTACCCAAGCCCGAACCCAGTATTATGAATATGTCTTAGATCTGAAATTCTCAATTTTAGACCTAATTAATATTCCATAAACTTAATTCTTAATTAAGTAGGGTTCATAAACAAAATATGCACAATAAATCCTAGGGTTTCAGGATCTAGGGTTTTGCAGAAAGTAAGTTTTGGGTTTCTGATTAAGGATGAACACGCAGCACCCCTACACATCATAAGAACACCCCATCGAATGGAAAGAGAGGGCCTTTAAACCCTTCTTCATTCTTATGACCGGACGGCCAAGAGGAACGCCTTAATCAGGAACATTCAATACTACAAAACAATATAGATCTATATCATATATCTCATATATAAAGTAGATCTAATCATGGCATATTTTGCATACATCTCATGTATCATAATCATGCATATTTTCAGATCTAAATTATCTCATAATAATCTAAAAAATTAGATTTAAATTGATCTAATCAAAATAAATTCTAATCTAGATAATTATGTAGAACTATTCTACAACTAGTCTAGACATGCATCAATCATATCTCATATGATATTCAAAAATTAAATAATTTTTATTTGCTATTTTTTAGATGTTATTATAACACTTTATAATATCAAAAAATAGTAAATAAAAAGATCTAAAATATGATTTAATTGGATTAAATCAAAATATGCAAGAATATTCTATAGAACTATTCTATTCTAGAACTAGTCATGCATATCTTCTAATCTTAGATCCAAATTATTTAATTTTAATTTTTTTTTGATTTCAGATCTGATCACATCTCATGTGACATCTAAAATCAATTATTTTCTAATTAAAATAAATTTAAAATTAGATCTAAATAATTTAGAACCATGGCTCTGATACCAGTTGAAGAAAAATCCTGATTTCCCGGTCCAGGTTCGTTCAGATCTGATCAGATCAAGAGATATATTTCAAAATTTTTTCTCTTATCCTAATCAGATCTTGATATATTTCAGATCTAATTCTTATTATTTTAATAAAATAAAATTAAAATATAAATTAAATCAAATTTAATTTACCTAATCTGGGTAATCCTATTACCCTGTTGATGATCCTGTTTGCAGCGGAAGGTTCTGGATCTTAGCCACGCAAGCGCCTGGCCTCTACCGGTATCCACTCTAGGTTGGATCTAGAGATCCTCTTCTTCTCTATCATGCCTCCAAAAATCAGATCTGGATCTGATCTGAAGGATCTTCAAAACTCTTTTTGAAGATGAGCAGTCGTCCTTTGCAGCAGCGCAGCCTTCTTACTTTTGATCGCCTTTCTTTGATCTGAATCGCACCAACCAAGGTCCAAAACTCTTTTTGGACGTGGAGAGCAAGGGGAGAAGGTGGTTTGGCATGGAGAGGGAGGGGAGAGGCAGCCTTGGGGCATGGAGAAACTATGATCTCATCATATCTATAATCTGAGTTGGGTACAGGGTTTTATTTATAGACTAGCTGTGATCCAACTCCTCTTTTTTCCAACCAATTACAAACCTTTGTGAAATCATATCTAAATCTAATTGGTGGGAATAGAGTCCCCTGGATTCCTCCTTAGAGGGTGCCTAAGACCAGTCAAAGTTGGTTCTTAGAAGAACTCTAATTGGAATCCAAAAAGGAGATGGAGTCCTTGTCCAACAAGGACTCCTAGGCGCCTCCAACTTGGGCACACGCCTAGGGTGGCGTGCGCCCTTCTCCTTGCCAGGTTCTGATAGGGGGACAGGCCCCCACCAGCTCTCCAATAGGTGCATGACATGTGGTCAAAAGTCAAAGTGTCAATGGTCAACATTTGACCAGTCAAAGGTAGACTTTTGACCAAAGTCAAAGAACAAGAAATGGCAGGTGACCAAAAATGGCAGGTAATGTCTTATAAAATAAGACAACCTATTTCTGACTTGGACAACCTCCAGTCAGACCATATGAAGGCCTCTGATTGAGCACAAACTCCTTTGGCTCAGACAGGACAACTTATTTATGATAGCAAAAGAAGAACGTTAGGTTCAATCGAGTGCTAGCACGATTTTCTTGAACCTAATTGAATCTCATTCAGATCAATTGAACTAGATCAGTTCAATTGATGATCACCAGATTCAAACCCTTGTTTGTGTGACCCAGTTAGGTTCAGTTCTGTATGGTAATGGGATATGTCATGATCTCTATCATCGACATCATCGAAACTCCTTTCGATGGATCAGAACTCTTCTGATTCGAACAGCTAGAATGATCGATCATCTAAATCATTCTAATTGCTCCCAAAATCCACCAGTGACACCTAGCAGTATATGGTGGCAACCCATCAGAGCTGAATGCGAACCTCTTGGTGCAGCTACCTGTGTGATTCAATTCTTCTATCTTGAGCCCCGATCAGATTAGGGTTTAGGTGAACTCGTCAAACCCTAGTCTCTGTCATATGATGTAATCATTCGATTCGAGTCCAATGTGAAAATCTAAATAGAAACTCTTTCTATTATTTCACTCTGCCATGGCCATGGGCTTTTCTGGACTTGATTCTCATGATTATCATAGGGCTGCTCCTCTACCACCGAGGTAGATAGATTCCATCTTGATGCCATCCAGTTCCTACAATGAACATGTCATAGCCAACATACACCTCAGGGTTCCATATGGCTAGGAGATCGAGTAATGGTGTAGTCAAACTATAACACCCTCAAGGTGAACTGCCGATGCACTTCAGGTCAAAGAACCAGACACACTACTGCAGCATCGAGTCAGTCATTGACGAGAAGGTAGACTCCCTAATGACTACTCGAGGTGGTCACGCTCAGTGCCCTCATTCTCTAACGAGTACCTGTACTCTCGCTCCGATGTCTCCACACCGTAGACTCAAGACTCATCTACTAAAGAGAAGCGATTGTACACCAACCTTCCGGATCAATCACCATCCTCGTGATGATCCTATGGTCGGAAGCAATTTATGAGTTAATAATGATTATTTATGTCTTAAATTTTCAACTGTTGAAAATATGAATTATCATTACCATTAACTTAAAGGATGTATCACAGACACTAAATACACATATGTGATAGAAAATAACCCATTTATTGCTTTTAGTCAAAATTATAATTTTGCCCCTAGAAGTGTATTACAAGTGTCAGCCAATTCTAGCTTCTAGGGCACATATATCTAACAGTACGTGGATGATATTCTCTTAATCGGGAATGACATCTCCGTACTATAAGAAATAAAAGTCTGGTAGTCATCACAGTTCTTCATGAAGAACTTGGGTGAAGCATCCTACATCCTAGGAATGAAGATTTATAGGGATAGATCTAAAAGGATGCTTGGTATATCCCAATCCACGTACATAGAAACTATGCTGAAGAGGTTCAGCATGAAGAATTCCAAAAGGGCTACCTGATAGGCCAAGAAATTTTTCTCTCTAAGAAGGATTGTTCGACAACTCCTAAAGAGAGAGAGCATATGAGTAGAATTCCATATGCTTCGATAGAGGGGTCTATTATATATGCAATGACATGTACAAAATTAGACGTGGCATACTCACTAGGAGTAGTGAGTAGACACTAGTCTGATCCTGAAGAAAATCATTGGAAGATGGTTAAAACCATCCTTAAGTATTTGAGAATTTTAAGGACTAATGGTTGGTTTATGGTGAGTTAGATCTGAAGCTTACAGGATTTACAGACTTCAACTTTCAATCTGATCATGATGACAGTAAAAGTGTGTCAGGATATATCTTTACTCTAAATAGTGGAGCCATCTACTAAAAAAATTCGAAGCAGCATAAAATGGCTGACTCTATTTGTGAAGTAGAGTACATGGCAGCATCAGATGCAGCAAAGAAAGCTATGTAGCTGAGAAAGTTCATCACCAAGCTCAAAGTAGCACCCTTCATTGATGGTCCAGTTCTGCTCTGCTGCAATAGCACTCGCACCATAGCGCAAGCAAAGAAATCGAAGGCACACCAGCAAACAAAGCATATTTTGTGCCGCTTTCATTTGATCCGTGAGATCGTAGATCGTGGTGACGTCAACCTTCAGAAGATCAATGAAAAGAAGAACCTAGTCGAACCCTTCACTAAAGCCCTAGCAATCAAGAAGTTCAACAACCATAAGTTGAAGATGGATATTAGATACTGTGCCGAGTGGCTTTAGGATAAGTGGGAGTTGTTGAAAATTATGTCCCAAAGTCAATCATCAGCCTATTGATAGTTAAGATATTATAATTAATTTATTAATTAATAAAAAATATTTTGGCATCTTTTTTCATCATAAGTTTACATCTTCTAATGAACTCCATTATTATGATAAAGTCCTTAGGACTATTTAGTTTTGATAAAGAAAGGATTTATCGATTAGTTTTTAAATTTGTTCATGACCAAATGATAGACTGTTAATTAGGACGACAGCGTCTATCGAGTATAGATCGCTATATGCCATATAGGTTGGTTGTCCTCTTATTCAAGATGTGTAGAGATACTGGTATGACATATAGGTGAGATGTATGGGTACATCATCATTAAACATGACCAAATGCAGAGCATTCTACTATCGAGAATGTCTTTGATGGAATATAGGTATAAGTATCCCGTAGACTTGAGATCATCTCAGTGACTTGCAAGCTACTCACTATGTTGGTATCGGACTAACTGAATTTTTAATTCAGCAATGGAAGGCTTCTAGGCGCAGTCAAGTACTTGCAAAGTCGAAGTATGATCAAGATGGAATTGACCACTCCAAGAGTTGAAGAAGAATATATCACTATATTTCAATATAGAAAAATCTTGGCCAAGGTAATCCATCAGATGGATTTGATATTTTAAAATACAATATGGACAATCTGATCAGAGTTAATAGTTGAACTTTGATGTGTCCTATGAGCATTGTGGTCAAGGGGATGAATTATATGGAAACTATATCTGTATGGATTCTAAGGATGGCGTTCTATACCTTCAACCTATCCGACCGTCGGATATCATTGCTAAATGATCACTTTGATTGATACAAAAATTTATTCCTGTGCTACCGACTTTGGTTTGGATCTATGAGGTTATACATATTAGAGCTTATGATCTGATCGGATGGTTGATTAATGATTAAGAATCATTTTAGGATTAAACAATCAATATGATTGGTGTTTAACCTAGTGCAAGTGTTGTAGGAGGATCGGTTAGTAATTGGATTTCTAATTACTTAATTTAATTAAGTCAATAAATTAAAATTAAGTCTAATTAAATATAATTTAATTAGATTTAGTTTGGGCTTGATTGGATCAAGTCCAATTAGTTTATTGGATAAGCTAAGTGCAAGGAAGAACTAGTCCTAGTCTAACTAGGACTCGGATTAATCCAATTTTTTAATTTAATTAGAAAATAAATTAGAATTAAATATAATTTATTCTAATTTAATTAAGTTTTTAAATGAGTTAGGGCCTTATTTAATTGGATTGATTTAATCTTAATTTTATTTGGTTAAAAGATCTTATTTGACCAAGTCAAAATAGGAGTCCTAGTGTGACTAGGACTCCCTATCTCCTTGCGCCACCTTGATCTCAACACCCCCCATACCTATTTTTTAGATATCTTTTATGAAAAATCTCTTTCTTCCTAATTTCTATGCTCCCTCTCTCCCTCCAAGTCATATTTGGAAGTTAGGTGGAAGACCAAGTCAAAGGAGGAATTGGTTTTGCTTAGGATTCTATGAGATAGAATCCTTGTTGACCAAAACATCTTTCCTTGAGTGCCGCCCCCTCTTTTAATTAATCCTTCTCTTATACCATGAAAATAATCTTCTTTTTTGTGCACCCTCCCTTGCTAGTCCACGCCAAAAATTGTGGAGGAGGTGCCCAAGAGTTGGGCGCCCCAACAACTTTCCATGTTTGGATATTCTTAGTCTAGGTATTTGACCTAACTTGAACTCTCCTTTTTCCCTATTTATTAGATGAATTTTATTTTGATTTTTTCATGAAATATAGAGCTTTGGAAGAGGTTTTGGGTGTGCAAAAATCAGAGGAAGAGGATCCTTGGGTGTGGGGGTTCCATAGGCACCAAATTAGGTGTCAAGTTGAGAGAAAAGAGAAGAAGAAGAGGGTCTTTTTCTAGGGCTGTTTTATTTTCAATCTCTCCTTCTTTCTTTTGAGTTTTTTTTGAGAGAGTTTCAGATCAACACACTCTCATCTTCTTTTTCATACTTTGAAGAGTTCAAACTTCGAAGAAGAAAGCATCGGATTGACCGTCGAAAAAAGAACAGCACAGTACTAGCATGCTGTGCTGATTTTCTGCATCGAATTTCAGATCAGAGATCATAGGCTCATGTGGTCGACTCCTAGAGATCGGACATGTGTGCAGCTCATGACTTCATCCTCAAGTCTGGATCAGTAAATTAGAACATCTAAACTTGCTCAAGTAATAGATCTGATCTATAAACTTCATACCTGCATTTGATGTAGTGTAGATATAGGTTGATTTGATCAACTTTTTTCTTTCTTATTTAATTTTAATTTTTGATTTAATATCATGCCTTAATCATGTAATAGATCTAAGATCTAGATATTTACATGATTATTTAAATAAATTTTAGATTTATTTAAGTCTTTCGCTGTAAGATCTTGACAAAGTTTCAAGATCTACTTGTGAAATCCTAGATCTGATTCCTTTACTTGCAGGGTCTTCATATCTAGTCGTCGGGTTTTCTTCTAGGAGCTCCTCATTCGGTATTGTACATTCGAGGACAAAGTCGACCAAAATTTGGGTCTTAATGGATGACCTCGGTCGGTAGTGAATATCCAACTTTGAAAGCTCCAAAGCCCACTTTGCTATCCATCCAAAAGAATTTGGCTGATGCAGTACCAACTTCAAAGGCTGGTTCATGAGCACTATCATGGTATGAGCTTGAAAGTAGGGTTGAACTTTCTTTGTGGCAACAATCAGTATAAAAATCATCTTTTCTAACTTTGCATATCAGGTCTCCGCATCATGGAGGACCTTGCTGATGTAGTATATAGGCTTTTGGATTTCTCCCTCTTCCCGACAAGGACTGTACTGATTGCCATGGGCAATACAGCAAGCTAGAGGTAAAGCTCCCCACCTGGCAATGGTTTGGTGAGTAGAGGCAGGCAACTGAGATTTCTTTTCAGCTCCTCGAAGGCCTCTTAGCACTTCAGAGTCCATTGAAAATCCACCGATCGTTTGAGTGTTTAGAAGAACGGGAGGCATCTTTTAGCTGACCTGAAAACAAAATGGTTAAGAGAGGTAATTTTTTCAATCAAGCTCTGTACTGCCTTTATAGTCTTTGGGGATGACATTTCTAGGATCGCCTTAATCTTCTCTGGATTCATCTCGATTTCTCAGCGAAAAATCATGAAACCAAGAAACTTGCCGACAGTGACTCCAAAAGCACACTTCATGGAATTCAATTTTATTTGGTATGGCCAAAGTGTGTCAAATGTTTCACGGAGGTCATGTATGTGATCAGGTATCGACTGGCTTTTCATCAGCATATCATCGACATAAGCATCCATGTTCTTACCAATCTGATCTTTGAAGATCTTGTTAACCAGCCTTTGATATATGGCCCCTGCATTTTTGAGTCCGAAAGGCATCACCTTGTAACACTAGAGCCCATGGTCAGTAATAAAGGCCATTTTCTCCTCATCTTTCGAGGCCATTCGGATGTGGTTGTAACAGGAGAAGGCATCCATGAAGCTGAGGAGTTCATACCCAGAAGTGGCATCGACCAGTTGGTCAATTCATGGTAATGGGTCGCTATCTTTAGGGCAGGCTTTATTTAGATAGGTGAAGTCGATGCACATACGCCACTTTCCATTTGCTTTTTTTTATCAGAATAGCATTTACCAACCAGTCTGGGTAGATAGCTTTCTGGATAAAACTAGCCTTCATCAATTTGTCCACCTCCTCGGCAATTGCCTTTTGGCATTTAAGGGCGAAGCTTTGCTTCTTCTGCTTTACTGGACAACAGGTCGGGTCCACCTTTAGATAATGAGCCATTACCAATGGGTCGATCCCCAGCATATTAGCAGCTGACCAAGCGAAAAGATCAGTGTTTGCCTGCAAAAGATCAATCAGTTGGTGTTTTGTTATCTGATCAAGGCAAGATCTAATTTTCATAGTTTGTTGGGGATTCTCCTTATCCAATGGTATATCCTGAAGGTCATCAGATGGTTGGACTCGATTTTCTATGAGATCTTTACGTGCATCCAGCCCTATTAGAAACTTTGTTTGGAGCTTAGCAGCGAAGTACTATTGGGTGATGGTCTGGTTGCCCTGAATCTTTTTCACATCGTGAGCTATTGGGAATTTGACTAGGAGATGATAGCTAGATATGATAGCCCTGAGTTTCCACAAACTTGGTCTTTCAAGGATGGCATTATAGGTAGAGGAAAGTTTGATGACAAGGAAGTCCACTTGTATGGTCACTTGCTAAGGCAAAGTGCCCATGGTTACAGGTAAATTGATCATTCCTTTCGATATTATAGTACTGCCAAAAAATCCACTAAAATCAGAAATATTTAAAGAAACAATCACAACATCATTGTGCGGTTGTAGCACACCCTCTGCGTCCTGCTCAGTGAAAGTTATTTATTGTTGAGGCTCGTCATCATGTCTGGGCTTCTTTGATGCTGCCACTTTAGACAACCCTCTGGTAATCATATGGATTTCTCTACGAAGAGGTTGCTCGTCAGCTACCGTCGGGTCTCTTTCCTCCTACACGTGCATTAGCATTTATTGCTGCGGTTGAGGAGGTGGCTGGCGAGCCCTTGGTTGGGGCTATTGGCGGGGATCTTCCATGAACGAAGCATTCGAGCCTTGTTTCCCGAATTATCCTTTTAATGGCATCGTGAAGGAGGCGGCAGTCTTCAGTATCGTGATCATGATCATGATGATAGAAGCAAAACCTCGTAGTATCTCGGCATTCTGGGTTGGTCTACATCTTCGGAGGTTAGAGGAGTTGGTCTTGGATCTGTATCAAAACTTCTCCCTAGGTGGCATTCAAGGGCATATAGTTGTTGTAACGCCTTAGAGGAGACCACTGTCGATCACATCATGGTGGGATAGGAGATCGACGGTTTTAGAAAGAGCTTCTACCTTTATTCTTCCTAGGTGGAGAGTAGGAGCGCCGTTGGTAGAACTCCCTTTTCGAGGGAAGGCACTTCTTATTCGACCCCGTCTGATCACCATTGATGGGGTAGACTTCGGTAAAGGCTTCTTCGAAATTGATATACTTCCTCACCTTCTCCAATATACCATTAAAGTCCTTTGGATAAGACTTCACCAATGACCTCTTTTGATCATTTCTCTGCAATCCAGCCATAAAAGTGGACATCGTGATCGACTGATCAAGATCACAGACTTTCAGGATAGCCGTGTTAAAATGGCTCAAATAGTTGTGGATCGACTCACCATCCCTCTGATGGATGGTGTATAGATAGTTAGATCACTTCTGCTACCTACGGTTGCTGACAAAATACATCGTTAGAGATCGACTCAGCTCGCCAAAAGAATGAATCAAGCTAGACTTTAGATTTGAGTATCATTGCCGGGTTGCCCCCTTGAAAGTGGCGGGGAATGCCCGACAAAGTAGTATCCGATGCTCCTTGAAAGAGCAGAGCTGCCTTGAAAGTTTCAATGTGATCGACGGGATCAGTAAACCCATCATAGGTCTTGAGTTAAGGCAGCTTGAATCCAGGGGGCAGCAATTCCCGTAGGATCCTCTTATCAAATGGAGGCTCGGTGCTAAGACCGTCAAAAGGTTGAGAAGAGGAGGCCTTATTTAGAGTTTCTAGTTTCTTATCAAACTTCCAAAGCTTTCTTTCAATCATCTAAGTCCTGATCGGTGAAGGCCTCGGACTGCTAGGAAGAATGACAGTCGGGAGTAGAATCGTGTCCTGATTATGGGCTAAGAGATCATAGACGGGGTTGCCCCCACCCGGGACTTTATGGAGGTGGCTGTGTGGGTACGACTTGCTGAAAGGATGCCAGCAACTAGATCGGCACCGCCACTGATGGCGCGAGTGGGACCGCTGGAGGCATCATTTGCACTATTGAGGGTGGAGCAGGAGCAGTCAAATTTGGCTACGGTACCATTAAGGAAGGCGCAATCATCGTTTGGACCGCTTGGACAGCAGTCGTCAGGGAGTGGACCTGCTAGAGGAGTAAGTTGAATTTGTTCATGGTGATATGGACTGACTGGATGGGTGGAAAGACTTCCACCATAGGAGGCTGAATGTGATCATCAATCCTCAAGTCCGGTTGCTGTGAGGTGGTGGCCTCAACGACGTCATTGAGATGGGATAAGATCTTTTTCGGAGCCATTATTATTTATTATGGATTGATTTGATCTTTAAAGGCCGAACGACCAGCTTTTTACAGAAATTATGGTAGGCTAAAAGTTTAGCCGTCCTTCCTCTAGTGCCAATCTATTGCTGTTGAGAATTATTGGCTTCAGAATTGAAGGAATGGCTTCGAACAGACAAGCTTGAGAACCTGCAAAATAAAGTCCGAACTAGAGGATTTTGTCTTCAGCGAGAATCGTCTGATGCTCAAGTCAAGAACAAGCAAGAGCTAATTTCTTTTGAGAAGGATTTTCTTGTTTACCTGGATCCTCAGGGTTCGTGGTATTTGTAGAAAAGTTTTATATGATGGTTACGCCATTCCGCTAATTTCGGACTACTAATCTCGTCGTGGCAAAATTTTTGAAAATCTTTTGAATGGAATGACAGTTGCTGGTGTGATTAGGATTCTCAATTTATCATCGATGGTTTTGGGCGAGTATGTGACAGCCTATTTACGATCTGATTACAGTTGTATTGCGGTCAATCCATGAGGGACTTTCTTTATCCGACATGATTTAAAAATGATAGGTGCTAGTTGGGGTGTTTCCATAAATATTGGGTCAAGTCGGTCCTCTGACATTAGTCATCTATTCAGAGGATATTATAGTAATATCCTGATCTACAAGCGCTCGTCAGGATAGGCTGAACTGAGGTGCCTCTGAGATATATTAGTCGATTTGAGGCATTTTATTACCACCATAACAATAATAATATTATTTTTAATATAATTTAAATAAATAATATTTTCATATTATAAACAATGCATATATCAATGACATAAATACTAAAATAATGTATAACATAAAATATTTAGTAATATTTATAATACATCATACTATTAATATTAATATTATAATAAGATATTGATCTTCTATTATGATATTATATAATTAATATTGTTTATACCAATATAATTGTACATATTGCATATGTAATATCATATAATTAATATGAATAATGATTTAAATTTCATATTAGAATAAAATAATTAAGATAATATAGATGTATAACATAACATTATAGAAACAATGTAGTCATATAATTAATCATATCTATGTAATTATATATTTTAAATATATTATATAATATAAAATATTTATTTATATTAATATTACAAACATCAAGTATATATATATATAATAATAATAATAATCTTATAGTAAGATAGTAATCTTATATTATAATATTATTTATTTTAAAATTATAATACTAACTATATTATATTATTTATTTTAAAAATAATAATAGACTAATACTATTATTTTATAATTTAGAAATACTATCATAAGATATCAAATAATATAAATACTTATTTCATAATTCCTATCATGCGCTGGGGGAATCAACATTCCTATATCCACATGATGTGGAAATAGGCTGAATATGCACTCCCCCTCTTACTTCCTATCAACCAAATATGGTCATAGTTGAATGCAACTCCTCCATCCTTTTGCTTTTTGCAATAGATTTTGCTTCTTTTGATGCTTTCTCTATTGGTACATGCTTCTATGTGTGTGTTTGTGTGCACGTGTACGTGATAATTTGATAATCTTAGAATGCAACAAAATTAAAGAGCAAACAGCAAGAGAAAATATTAGCATATGATTATCCTATGTGTGATGGCCTCCAATAATTTTAGTTTTGATATCATGCCAGCTAACCAATTGATTCAAAAGCTTAAGCTTTTAGGAAATGAATGAAACTTCTTTTTAAAAAAAATAACAATAATCTTGCTCTTCTGGTTACTTATCATTTAAAATGCACTAATTTTTCTTCAAAAAATAATTGGAAAGATGACAAGATAACTATTGACTTTGTGAATGTTCTTTGTTACGTGACATTAAATACGACAGGAATATTTCTTTGGCATAACTTCTTTGTTCCATTCCTTGTTTTGAGTTGCCTGAGTCAAATATCTCTTACCGTGAGGCCCCTATCGAATTTTAATGCTCATGTTATGTCTACCTTTGTTTATATCTGACTAACCACTCCTTTGTATCTTTTCACTTCCTGCAACATTAAATATTGAATCTAATTTTCTATTGAAATATTTAATGATTCAATATTTTTATTAAAAAGATGTACAAGTGCTTGTTAATTGATAATCTCCTTTACATTTAAAAGCTGAAGGTGTCAACTATATATACATGCATATGTATATACATGTGCATGCATGTATATCGAATGGTTAACGATCTGTGCTTTGGAAAAGATTATTTCCAAGTCAATGAAGATGTTAAGAAAGCTCATATGGACCATTCGGGCCTCCAAAGCTAACGTTTTAAATAATATATGTCCTTTTCAATAATTCCACCTGATAAGCATCGTTTATTTCTCACCCACATAATCAATTTCTCATGGCATTCATTTTTACTGGTGTTGCTTCAGAAAACGCCTCCAAGTCCAGACTGACGAAGTGCATTACATGCAGAACACGACTTTATACATACACAAATATATTTCTTCCTAAAAGCAAGCTAATTTGTTCAACACATGAGATCATCCTATCAGAATACAAAATAGCTCTATGCGTGGTTCATAGCAAGCTGGTCCGATACCACCCCGACCCACGCACATAGTTTTTCTAACAAACTACTGCAACCTACGACACTTGGGCTGGCCGTAGGCCGAGAAAACCCCCTCTACACGGCAACGTCTTGACCCGGCATGGATCGACAAACAAAAAAGAAAAAAAAAAAAAAAGCAAAACTCAGCGTGCATAAAAACGTACCTGCCCTGTTTTTTTTGGAAAGGAAACAAACATGTCCGGTCTCCAGTATTAGCTTTCTTCCCAAAAATATGAATTAATATGAATTGTGTATCATATCATTTGCCCTCCAGTTACTTTTCCATGCAAACTAATCCACGGGCTAATCGCGATGATGCATTTATTACATACGAACATGCTCATAACAAAATTATGCGGAGGCTCGGATCGCCGTCTAGTCCTCCATCTCGATGCATGGTCCAGTGATCACTGAACTACAAATTTGTGGACGTCACATATTTATAGTCCGCATATGATTTCTATGAGGGACTTTGGGCCAGCTCAGTCTATAAATGTAGTGGTAAGCCCGGTGGTGGGCTTCGACGATTACTTTGAAGCTGAACGAGCGAACGGAAGAAATCTCCGTCATGGCCGAGGGGTTCAAGATCGACCAGAAGCACGGGAAGGGGAGGGTTAGGGTTTCTAGGGTTTGGAGGAGGGTCGGAGGTTCCGGCGCCGGCGTTGGCGTTGGCGATGTCATCGTCGAGTGGAACGTTAGCGTCAGCCTCGCCTCCGACTGCCTCCCGGCGTACACCGCCGGTGACAACTCCTCCATCGTCGCCACCGATTCCATTAAGAACACGGTAAGCTTCCACCCTTCTCGTCGATCGATATCTAATTGTCATGGCTCGATTTGTTGTGCAGATGTGGGATTTTTGTTTCTCACATCGTATAAAATTTCTTGCTTGATGTGGGATGGAAGGTGTATGCGAAGGCGAAAGAGTGCTCCGAGGTCGTCTCCATGGAGAACTTCGCGATTCTTCTCGCAAGGCATTTCACGACGTTCTATCCTCAGGTGATTTAGCTTTTCTTTTTCTGTTTCCCCCTTTTTATTTACTTTGGTTGGAGAATGCTTTTAAGAAGGAGTGAATTTTATCTGTTATTGCTATCAGGTCACAGCTGCCACGGTCAATATTGTTGAGAAGCCCTGGGAGCGTGTGGTGGTGGACGGCCGACCCCATTCACATGGTCTCTGCCGAAATAACCCTATTCAGAAAAAGAAAAAAATTAGATTTTTTTTCCCAGTTTATTTTGATTGTTTTGCTAATTGGTGGCTTTGCAATGGTTTCATAATTGAGCAGTGAGAACCGTAATATTTGTTATTTAATCCCATTCTTAATCAAGATCCCTTTCCTCTTAGCGAATCAAGTAGAGGTGATGTTTTGTATAATAGTGATAACAGGAAGCCATAAATAATTCTGATACGAGCATAATTAAGTGGTTTGAGTTTAAGATGGCAAGTATGCATTTTTGAGGCACCAAAGTGAATATACTAAACCAATTCTGCCCTTCTTTCTACAGTTATATTTGGTTATTTTCTGTCCATGTATTTGACCTAGAAGGAGGTTTCTCAATATCTCCGCATCTTTTTGATTAGATCATATATTTAATTTCAGAATGTCTGAAATCAGAATCACTAGCAGAGGAATAGAGAATATTGCCTAGAAGATTGGATTTTGCCTCTACTTCTGCCTACTTAATAGCTTGTATTTTACGCCTGACCAGCTAAAATTAGTAGCTTTCAAATGCATGGGGGCTTATGGATGTCACCCCATCTTTGATTCTTTTGCTTAAAATATTCAGGCTAATGTTCTGTTTGCATATTTCTCCGTTCTCTGTTATTTACAATGCTAATCCATAGGTGTCTATTTAATTCTGTTTTAAAGCAAAGTATCTTCAAAGTGCTCTTTCAAATTTACAATTGATTATTTACTTACAGGATTTAAACTTGGGTCTGAGAAGCACACGACCGAGGTAACTGTGAACAAGTGTGGTGCTTTGAGTATAACTTCTGGAATTCAAGGATTGGCCCTACTAAAAACTACAAAGGTAGTATGTTACTGGTGTACCTTTTCTAATTTTTTAATGCCGATATAATATGCATTAGCCAGTGGATTAGGTTTCATTTCACCAAAAAAAAAGTTGACAGCTACTGTCAGTGTCGCGTTTCTAGATAATGAAATTTTATGATCATCTAATGAGTAAGCAAACCTAATTATCGTGTCCACCAAAAAGAAAAAAAAAATGCAGATAGCACCCACTTTCAAGCAAAATTTTGGATCATTGACGATGAGAACCTTTTGAAAATAGAAAAAGACTTTTGGAATAGGAATTAAATTGTAGAAAGGTTCGAAAGAAATGATTCCTTGCAACCAAGCCAAAGATGGCAATCCTTTTTCTCTTCTTGTTTATTTTGGTGGATGCAATTCCGCCATCTTACTAATTATCTTGTTTCATTTGTTGTGAGTATAACTCTACATGCAATTGATACCTCTTTGAATTATTCAGATATTTTTTTATTAATTAACAAGTAAGATTGCATTTGTTAAAGGCAATCAAGTTGCATTCTTTCAGAAAGCATATGGAGTTATATAAAGTAGTTTGTATTCTGACTTAGGGGTAATAATAAAAGGCTATGAACTGAACTCTGCTTCCATGCGTATATTAATTTTGAGTAGGCAAGTTGCCAGATGATTATATTTCTATATCAGTTAATGTACACTTCTAGGATTTGTTTGTTCCATCATGTCTTAAGAAGCTGCATCCTCAAATCGCTCACATTTGATCAATGCTGAAGGAAAGAATTGCTAAGCTCACTCTGCTGGAACTTTTTTGTGGTTTCATTGTCCAGTTAGTTTGTGGGTTTTGGTTGTGTCAAAATTGGTTAAGGCTGGGTTTCAATCAATTGTTGGTTGATCAAATTTATTCGGTCCATCACTTATAGAGTTTCATTAGGTTTACTTAATCTTACTTTGATTATGTAAAGGGTGTTTGTGTGCATGACTTGTGCTGTTTCTGCTCTGCATCACATAATTCTATCTACTGCCGGGAACAAGTGCCTTGACTTTCCTCTGTATACCCAAACCACAAGAACACAAAATGGGAATCTATAATTCTCCACCCTGCAACATGAGGACTATAGTTTGAGTTTGGCATGCTAGCAGTAGTCTTACTTTGCTTACTCTATTTAGTTATAGTTATCATCAAGTTTTACACTATCAATATTCCTTCACCAGATCTTCTGAAACCTTTTTTCCTTAATATATTGTTTTCATTATTTTCGTCTTATCATTTCATGAAATGACCCAAGGTTTGGACATGGAACCTTCTTCCAGTGGAAAAGGGTTTGCAACCACTGGATTATATTCCTTTTTGCCACTCTCTAGGAAAATTCTCATAAGGATTGTTGTCAGTTGCTTGCTAGTGTGCAATCACAATAAACTGCTGTGGTTTATTTGTTTTGCCTTGTAGAAACAAATGGAAAATCCATCGTGGAATGATGTCAAGTATGGCTTAGCTTCTTAGTACCCAATTCTCTTAGAGTATTGGTGAGCATCCATTGTGATACAGAATTTGGCAAGGCAGGACAATCATGTCTTGTAAAATGGTCTAGATATCTGGTCAACATGAGGGCATTTTCTTAAAAGAGTATAGATAGTATTTGTTCGAAGTTTGCTTTTGTTGTCACTTGTTACAGATGTCCCCTTGGTGCTTTCTTCTTCTCAGACTTTAAAACTTTGCCGGTCTGATCTCACATAAGATATATTGACATATTCTGCATGAACATGACACATGGATAAATGCATGCAGAAATTTATGGGATATAAACTTACGTAAGTACTTATTACATAATTTACTAATTATTTACCTTTATTTACATGCAGTCAGGTTTTGAAGGGTTTGTAAGCGACCGATACACACTTCTTCCAGACACAAGGGAAAGGATGGTAGCAACAGAAGTCACTGCTTCTTGGAGGTCTTTTCTTATCCTTTTAAGATGCATCTATCAAGTTAGAAGCCTATATGCACTTGCTTCTTGTTGGTCTATGTATTGTCTTGGGATCTTTATTTTGGTTGTTATATTGGTTCATTATATTGGCAAATGCTCAGCTGAGAAAGTAACTTTGCTTTGTGTGCCAGTACACTGTGTGGCTTCTGAAATGGAATATCAAAATCTTCAAAGTGTCAGAAAAAGACAACTGTGTGTGTGTGTGTGTGTGTGTGTGTGTGTGTGTGTTATTAAAAAGGACAGTTTGGATAGAATTTGCTATCAACACCATAAAAGTCAGTATTGTTGGAGAAACTAATGAGACAAAAAATGGCTATAAACCTATCCAGTCATAGAAGACATCTTACAAAGATTAAGTGAAAGATGGCATGCAAAACCACTTATTGATTAGTTAAACCCTGCCTGTATGCTCTCCTAGTTCCATATTATTGATTAGTTAAACCCTGAGTGCTGCTTATCCTAAGGTGACAAAACTTGACAATTTGGCTTATTGTGCATGCAGGTACTGTTTTGAACATGTTTCTGAAATTCCTGCCAAGCCATTTTGTTTCACAGAAAGATATGAAGGTGCAAAGAAAGTCCTGGCTGATACCTTCTTTGGTCCACCGGATGTGGGTGTTTATAGTCCATCGGTTCAAAACACACTTTTCCTCATGGCAAAAGCTGTTCTCAACAGGTTGATCTCTTATTGTTCACAACCCTGTTGGTTGTGATGTTTAACAATGTAGTATTTAGCTGAAATGCTCCCACCTCAAGCTTTTGTGTTACAATTTTCCAGGTTCCTGGATGTAGCATCAATTCAGCTCAAAATGCCTAACCTCCACTTTTTACCAGTCAACTTGGCTAGCAAGGAAAACCCTGACATGGTGAAGGTGAGATTAATGGTATTTTTGTATCGTGTTTAGTTTAAGATGTAAAATGACTATGGGAATAAATTGAAAGAAGACCCTAGTGGTAGTGAACATGGTATTAAACATTGATTTCTAGAATCAGCTGTTCTGCCAAGTCCTCACCTTTGTTCTTTAACACAAGTTTCCTGGATAAAAGATCAACATTTTTCCATATAAAATATCTACAGACCCATGCAGAGTTGCAGGCATATTCACATAAACCATAAACTAAACAATAAGCACTGCTTGTGAATTATACAACATGATGACTGTTGCCATCTGCTCACATATAGGATAAACAACACAAAAAATGTAGTTCCAGAGCCATTTGTTAGGTGTTTGGACTTAAATATAAAAGAACCCTTTTTATGTTCCTTTTATTTTTCGTCTCAAGCAGGCTGATGCATTTCACAATAATGCTCGAGTTACATGAAACCTTGATTTTAGAATTTTAAAACATGAAGTACGATGACATTTTGATGTTTTTCCCCCCAAATTTTAAGTAGTGATGAAAGGATTACAGTTTTTAACATTCGTTTCTTATACGTTGCAGTTTGCTGATGATGTCTATATGCCGACTGATGAGCCACATGGTACCATAGAAGCAACTATTAGCCGCACGATGTCCAAGATGTAGATGTTGTTGGCTCTTATATACAATAATAGATCGCTAAATATTTGCTGTGGTATGGTGATCTGCTTTTATTATGGAAGTGCGGTCATCTTGGTTTCATCAGGTGTGGTGCGAATTGGCCGTAAATTTTTACTTTGATCCTCTCATGCATGTACATTGTAGCCTCTGAAATGGTACAGGTTAAGTTGATAGTTTAATAGGATTACGTCCAGGTATGCTAATGCGTGATGCATTTGATTTAGGATTACATCAAGCAAATGATACTTAATTGTATCCATATTCCACGAAGCGATACCAGGGGCCAAACCCAGCATAGATTTGGATAAAATTAACGTCTCTCCAGTGAGTGATTACCATTTTTATCGACTAGCAGGTCTTAATGTGAAAATATATTAAGCATTGCACTATTGAATTATATGGTTCTTATTCAAGTCAGTAGGATGCTGGTATACGGATCATATCAAGTGATCCAGTCCTTGGTGCCAGATCAGCACTACTTGCAAATAAAAAACCCGTGAGACCAGAAATTGTTGTTTACTTTTCTCTTAAAAAACTAAAAAATAGAGAGGAATGGGAAGAATTCATTCGGCATCGTGCTTGAATTGGATGAGTGGAATAAGGACTAGGCATCAACATTTCATGGTAGTTCAGGCATGTGTAAAGGGATTAGTCTTTACGAGTAAATTCGGGAATCCATGGCCTGATCAACCCAGCCCATATTTTAAATAGGTTGGCCTAATATTTGTATGGGCTGGGTTGAGCTTGGATCTAAAATTGTCGGTTTGATTTAAAATTGTTTCGAGCTTGGACCAATGATTTATGAGCTCAATCATGCAGCCTGAAATTTATATACTAAAAACATATAATATTAAACATATTACACATTAGTAGAAAAATATGTTTAAGTAGTACCTTTATATTGGTAAAAGCTATTAGCTGCTTTAGAAAGTATTCTTCCAATTAAGTTTTGTATACAAATTACTTATTCATATTTGTAAATACAAATGTGATTGAAAAGAGGAAATGAAGCTATTCTTTGTTTTGAAATTTGATTTGTCACTAAAAACAGGATCCTAAATTTCTAAGTGTTCTATTTTATACATTTAAAATTTACCAAAAATTTGATTTAGATTTGGATGGTGCAATGGGCAGGCCATGGATATCTAGCTTGTCCAGGTAAGATGGCCTAGCCTGGTCTTAATTTGAGATTCCCTAATAGCTTTTGGACTGCGGTTGGTTCCATCCATATTGGGCTGACTACGAGCTGGACCGAGTTTGGATTAGCTATCTAGTAACTCTGGACAAGCTCAAGAGCACCTATAGCCAGTCTAACCTGTTCGATTTGCGCATCCGTACTCATAGGAGGGTTAATATATTTCATCTTACCCCGTCCACATGAGCACCATAGCAGCATAGAATGAGTGGTGTCGTAGCATTGCCCTTTGAAATGTTATTTAAAATTTTGGATAATAGTTACTTCATGCATTATATTTATTTATTTATTTTTCTAATAAAAGAGTCGTACTAAAATGGGCTATACAACATAAACGGTCCTCCCTAATATATATTCTAGCCCTGACTTGACCTCTAGGGTCCTTCTTAAACCATCAAAAAACTCCAATGGCTTGGCAAGGCCACACTTTCATCTCAAATTGGTCATCAATAAGTGCAATACAGTAAATATGCTTTAGTAATTAAAGAGGTTTGGGTTGGATTTTGTGTTGGATTTGTGTGTGGGGTAGCATATTTAGGCATGGCCTATATTAACCAATATCCCCCAGACCAAATCTTATGAAAGATAAAAAAAAATAAAACTAAAATAAAATCTACATGAGTCTTTTTCTTCCCCTTCAGAGAATACTAAGGCCATAGGCTAAGATGTAAGCTGGGAGTCTGGGAGCTGGGTAGCCTGTAAAAAGTTGCAGGCTGAAAGGACCAATAGGCCCGTTCGTGCTCGATATTCCTGCATAATACCCCCAACAAGTGCATCCATTCCCTGGGCATGGACCTATAATTAGAGAATTGTTTAACTAATCTATCAATCTCCCTTTTAAAGATAGATCAATGACATTTGAAGAAATCTGGCAGAATCCATCAGGCTTTGACGCTTTATCGCCAGCCATGGACTTCAGATTTGCCTCTATTTCCTTGGAGCTAACTTGGCCGCATAACAGACATTCTCATCAAACTAGTATCGCACTGGAGGTAGCTGCAGAGGGGAATAGTGCTCATCTTAAGACGATCGTGAAAAAAATATCGTTTCTAATGTCATCCATTGGCAGAATTTGCGCGCCTTCATCATTGTGCAGATATTGGATTCTATCCCGAGTGTGCTTAATAATGGTACATTGATGGGAAAACTTCATGTTCTGATCCTTACCAGTGGTCCGTTATATGCGCGACTCTTTTTTTTTTGGTTGCCAGAACCATTCCTGGAGTTTGAGCATGTTGTAATATTAAGATATGTTCATCCTCAAAGGGCTGAAGCTCCATCAGCAGACATGCCTAGTGAAGTTTTGAGTTGGAGTACTTCGATAGACGCTTCAATCTCCTCCCTTTTTCACCAACCTTCATCTTATTCTATGACTATAGTGCCTTTTGGGTCCTCAATTTCTGGATAACTCCATAAATTGGAGATCCATGGTGCACTAATTTCCAGGTTTCATGAATCACCTCCCAATATCAAGCATAGGAATTTTTTTTAGATCTGAATGGGGCAGAGCCCGAGCTCGGCTTGTAGCTGCAAGGGGCGCAATGCTCATACCCTACCTGGTTGAGATGTTTGATACCCACATATTGGGTCGAAGGTCATTGCCGATGCTCTAGTCCAACCTTTCCTGGATCTGAGCTGAACAAAGGCATATCTATTATTACATCATGTGAATTGTGGGCCGGCAGAATCCAATGCACTAACATATAAGACTGATCAAGATTTGTTTAATCATTTATACATGACAATTAAACGGACCATGTTTGGCCACTTATTATTTACACAAGAGGCTATATTTGGATAATTAATTGCTGGAATCAACTTCCTAAAGAATATTACCATGACAAATGATCTAGTAACTGCAGGCAACAATTGACTTACTAGGACAATAAACCACTAAAATAGCATAGTTATTTCTAGAATTAACCACCAATCAGCATCATTAAAAGGGAAAGAGTGCTTTACACTTACTCACTCTCTCTCTCTCTCTCTCTCTCTCTCTCACACACACACACACACTCACTCACTCACTCTATACGCATGGACACTTGAATATCTCACCTCTCCTATGTACTACAACGAGCATCAATAGGATTCTACCTCCATAACCCGGGTCCAAGTTTTTGGAAAGTAATGTTCTATTCTACCTTGAAGAAGGCTAACCAAGCTTCAAGACGGTTCTACATTCTATACCCTTATCAATTTATCCCATTCTCTAGTACAACAACCATTCTATTCTACAGAATACTTGCTGATATACTCAATTATGTTCTATGTAGTCATTCTCTTATTGTTGTTTTTCTTATGAGTTATTACTTTCTTTTAGCCCTTTTTCTTTTTTTTGTATTTCATCATCCCACTAGAAATTGTTAAATTCTCTTTTTGAGGAAAAGTTAAGCCTAGCATTTGGATAAGACCAAACTCTTGATTTGGCTTTCTTAGAAAATGTTTTTGGCATATGCCCGAGTTAATAAGATAGAATACCAAAGAGAAGCTCAAAGATAGTAAGCCAAGATGAAACTTTCTAAGAAAATGATCACAAGAAGTCACTCAATCCTTCAATGTATGAACACGAGGATTCTCTTCATCATGATTACCTTGTGAATGAAGATAAAAATGGTGATAAAAGACAAGGCCATGAAGTGACCAAAGTGTTAGATATGTATGCCCTAGAAGTTAGAATTGGCTGACACTTGTTGTATACTTCTAAAGGCAAAATTATAATTTTAACTATAAATAATAAAATAGATTATTTTCTATCATAATGTGTATTTAGTATCTGTGATACATTCCTTGAGTTAATGGTAATGATAATTCTTATTTTCAAGAGTTGAAAATTTAAGACATAAATTTTCGTTATTAACTCATAAAATACTTCCGACCGTAGGATCATCATGAAGATAGTGATTGATTCGAAAGATTGGTGTACAATCGCTTCTTTATAATAGATGAGTCTTGAGTCTATGGTGTAGAGACATCGGAGTGAGAATACAGGTACTCGTTAGAGAACAAGGGCACTGAGTATGACCACTTTGAGCAGTCATATGGAAGTCTATCTTTTCGTCGATGACTGGCTCGAAGCTACAGTGGTGTGTCTGGTTCTTTAACCTGAGGTGCATCGATAGTTCACCTTGAGGGTGTTATAGTTTGACTACACTATGACTCGGTCTCCTAGCCATTCGAAATCCTGAGGTATATGTTGGCTATAGCATGTTCATTGTAGAAATTGGATTGCACCAAGAGAAAATCTATCTACCTCGGTAGATGAGGAGTAGCCCTATGATGATCATGAGAATCAAATCCATAAGCCCATGGCCATGGTAGAGTAAAATAATGAAAAAAATTTCTATTAAGATTTTCACATCGGACTTGAATTAAATGATTAAATCATATGACATAAATTAGGGTTTGACAAGTTCACCTTAATCCTAATCTGATCGGAGCTCAAGATAGAAGAACTTAATCACACATGTAACTGCACTAAGAAGTTCGTTTTCAGTTTTGATGGATTGCCGCCATATACTGCTAGGTGTCACTGATGGATTTTGGAAGTAATTAGAATAATTTGGATGATCGATCATTCTAGTTGTCTGAATTAGAAAAGTTTTGATCCATCGAAAGATATTTCGATGATGTCGATGATAGAGATCATGACATATCCCATTATCATACAGAACTGAACCTAACTGGATCACACAAATAAGAATTTGGATCTGGATATCATCAATTGGACTAACCCAGTTCAATTAATTTGAATTAGATTCAATTAGGTTCAAAAAAATCATGCTAGCACACGATTGAGCCTAATGTTCTCCTTCTACAATCATCAAAAGTTATCTCGACCGAGCTAAATATGTTTGGACTCACTCAAGTACCTTTACTTACTCTGACTAGAGCTTGTCCAGATCAGAAAAGAGTTATCTTAATTTATGAGATAAATTTAAGACAACACCTGCCATTTTTCATTACCTGCTAATTCTTATTTTTTGACTTTGGTCAAACATTGACCTTTGATACTTAGACATCTACCCATGTGTCATGCACCCATAGGAGAGTAGATAGGGGCTTGTCCTCTTGCTAGAAAGAGAAAAGAAGGGGGTGCACACCTAGGGAGGCATGCACCCAAGGATAGGAATGCTTGGAGTCCCAAATAGATGGGACTCCAAGTTGCTTCTTGGAATCAAACTAGGTGGCGCTAAAAAACTCTACTTTGACCAGTCTTGGTGCCACCTAAGGATGTTGGAGAGGGGCTCTCATCTAATTAGATCAGATGATGTCATCCCATCAATCAGATTTAGATCTGATTGCATGAAGAGACATTATTGATCAGGATGATGTGGCACTGCATGGCACAGCAGGATCTATATAAACCCTATCTGCACCTAGCTTTGAAGAGGTTCTCCCCTTGCCCACGCCACATAGCCATCTCCATCTTCCTTTTGTAGGACATGGGGAAAGGGCCATGAATCTTCTTGCCCTAATACATACTGATGTGTGTGGTCCATTTGATGTACCGACTAGAGATAATTTTATCTACTTCATCACCTTTATCGATGATCTATCTAGGTATGGGTATGTGTATCTTATGAGATACAAGTCTGAAGCTTTTGAAAAGTTCAAGAAATTCAGACATGAAGTAGAAAAATAAACTGAAAAATCTATTAAGATTCTTCAATCAGATCGAGGAGGTAAATACCTTAGTCGAAAATTTTTGAACTATCTCAAGAAAAATGGCATAGTCTCTCAATGGACTCCATCTGGAATATCTCAACTCAACGAAATTTCAGAATGGAGGAATCAGACTCTATTAGATATGATCCGATCCATGATGAGCTTCATAGATCTCCCTGATTATCTTTGGGAACACTCTTTGTTAACTGTAATATATTTACTAAATAAGATTCATTCTAAAATCATTCCTACCACACCGTGTGAGATATGGCATGATAAAAAATCAAGTCTGAGTCATCTCAGAATTTGGGATTGTCCGGCTCATGTTAAAAGACAATAAGCGGACAAGTTAGACTTCAAATTCTTTAGAGCTCAATTTATAGGATATCCTAAAGAGTCATTAGGATATTATTTCTACATTCTAGAAGATCATAATGTGATTGTGAGTCGACATGCCATCTTTCTTGAAAAATAATTTATTCAAGATAGCAGCATTAAAAAGTAGATCAAGCTCGATGAGAAAGTCTTACAAGAACAACGAGCTAAGGACCAAATGGAACCAAATCAGATTGAGCCAATACAATCACTACCTCCTCCACCTTGTAGATCGAAAAAAATTTTTCATCCTCCTGAGAGATACTTAGGTACTATTTCAGAGGAAGTAGAGAAAATATTTCTCGTAGGTAATGGGGTTCATGGTGATAATCCCAAAACCTATAACGAGGTGATATTGAATATCGACTCCGAGAAATGTTTAGAGGCAATAAAATCAGAAATTGACTCGATGCACTCAAACCAAGTTTGGACCTTGGTAGATCCACCAAAAGATATAGTACCTATTGGGTGTAAATGGATCTATAAGAGAAATATTGGTGTAGATGAGAATGTGGAGACATTCAAAGCTAGATTAGTGGCAAAAGGTTATAGTCAGTGTGAAGGCATTGACTATCAGGATACCTTTTCATCAGTAGCTATGCTAAAATACATCCGCACATTGCTTGCTGTTGCAGCCTATTTTGATTATGAAATATGACAAATGGATGTGAAAATGATATTCTTAAATGGATATCTTGAGAAAGATATCTATATAAAATAGCTGCTAGATTTCACATCTAGTGATGCTGATCACAAGGTATGTAAACTGCAAAGGTCCATATATGGACTTAAGCAAGCATCTAGAAGCTGGAACACTCATTTTAATGATGTGATCAAATTATTTGGTTTCATAAAAAATGAGGAGGAGCCATATATCTTCAAAAAGATTAGTGGGAGTGTTGTTGTCTTTCTCGTATTGTATGTGGATGATATCCTCCTTATTGGAAATGATATTCCAATGTTAACCATAGTTAAAATATGGTTATCCAAAGAATTCTCTATGAAAGACCTAGGTGAAGCATCCTTTATTCTATGAATTAAAATCTATAGAGATAGATCGAATAGGATGCTAGGACTTTCACAGAAGATGTACATAGAGGAAGTGCTAAGGAGGTTTAGCATGGAAAACTCTAAGAGAGGATTAGTATCCTTCAGGCATGGTATTCATCTTTCCAAGAAGATGTGCCCTAACACACCTGAGAAAATAGAACGCATGAGCAAGATCCCTTATGCTTCAACAATAGGAAGCCTTATGTATGCCATATTATGTACACGACCTGATATAGCCCATGCTGTGAGTGTCACGAGTAGATATCAGTCGAATCCAGATGAAGAACACTGAACTTCTGCGAAATCTATCGTAAGTACTTAAGAAGAACTAAGGATATGTTATTGGTCTTTGGTAATGAAGAACTCCAAGTCCAGGGATATATAGACTCGGATTTTATGTCCGATATAGATGATCCAAAGTCGACATCTGAAAGTCTATTTGTGTGTAATGATGGTGCTATCAGTTGGAAGAGTTCTAAGCAAACTGTGATAGCAGATTCCACCATGGAAGCTGAATACATCGCTGCGTCAGAAGCTGCGAAGGAGTCATTCTGGTATAAGAAGTTTGCCACAGAGATCGGAGTGATGCCATCAGATGTCATTCCTCTATACTATGACAATAATGGTGCCATAACTTTAGCTAAAGAGCCAAGGTCTCACCAAAAATCCAAGCACATCGAGCGGCGATACCACCTCATCTGCGATTACCTCGAGAAGGATTACGTCGAGGTCAAGAGAGTCAACTCCGCAGACAATACGGTAGACCCACTTATAAAGTCGTTGGGCCAACAGAAGATCGAAGCCCATCTTAAAAAGATGAAATTTAGATTTGTAGCCAATTGGCTTTAGGTCAAGTGGGAGTTTGTTAGATATGTGTGCCCTAAAAATCAGAATTGGCTGACACTTGTAATACACTTCTAGGGGCAAAATTATAATTTTGACTATAAATAATAAAATAAATTATTTTCTATCATAAATGTGTATTTAGTGTCTGTGATATATCTCTTGAGTTAATGATAATGATAATTCATATTTTCATGAGTTAAAAATTTAAGACATGAATTTTCGTGATTAACTCATAAAATTCTTCCGACCATAGGATCATCATGAGGATGATGATTGATCCGAAAGGTTGGTGTACAATCACTTCTTTATAATAGATGAGTCTTGAGTCTATAGTGTAGAGACATTGGAGTGAGAGTATAGATACTCGTTAGAGAACGAGGGCACTGAGCGTGATCACCTCGAGCAGTCATAAGAAAGTCTACCTTCTGGTCGATGATTGACTCGAAGCTGTAGTGGTGTGTCTGGTTCTTTGACCTAAGGTGCATCGATAGTTTACCTTGAGGGTGTTATAGTTTGACTACACCATGACTCAATCTCCTAGCCATTCAGAACTTTGAGGTGTATGTTGGCTATAGCATGTTCATTGTAGAAATTGGATTGCACCAAGAGAAAATCTATTTACCTCGGTGGATGAGGAGCAGCCCTATGAGGATCTTGAGAATCAAGTCTATAAGCTCATGGCCATGGCAGAGTGAAATAATAGAAAGAGTTTCTATTAAGGTTTTCACATCGGACTTGAATCGAATGGTTAAATCATATGACAGAAATTAGGGTTTGACGAGTTCACCTTAACCCCAATCTGATTGGGACTCAACATAGAAGAACTTAATCACACAAGTAGCTGCACCGAGAGGTTTATTTTTAATTTTGATGGGTTGCCACCATATACTGCTAGATGTCACTGGTGGATTTTGGGAGCAATTAGAATGATTTAGATGATCGATCGTTCTAGTTGTCTGAATCAGAAGAGTTCTGATCCATCAAAAAGAATTTTGATGATATCGATGATAGAGATCACGACATATCCTATTACGATACAGAACTGAATCTAACTAGATCATACAAATAAGGGTTTGGATCTGGATATCATCAATTGGACTAATTCAGTTCAATTGATTTGAATAAGATTCAATTAGGTTCAAGAAAATCGTGCTAACACACGATTGAGCCTAACGTTCTCCTTCTACTATTATTAAAATTTCTCTCGACTGAGCTAAATATATTTGTGCTCACTCAGGTACCTTTACTTGGTCTGACTAGAGCTTGTCTAGGTCAAAAAAAGTTTGTCTTAATTTATGAGATAAATTTGAGACAATACCTACCATTTTTCATCACTTGCTAATTCTTATTTTTTGACTTTGGTCAAATATTGACCTTTGACACTTAGACATCTACCCATGTGTCATGCACCCATAGGAGAGTAGATAGGGGCTTGTCCCCTTGCTAAAAATTGGAAAGGAGGGGGTGCATGCCTAGGAAGGCATGTGCCCATGGAAGGTTGCTTCATGGATTCTACTTAGGTGGCACCTAGAAATAGACTTTGACCAGTCTTAGGCACTATTTAAGGATGAATTGAGGGGGCTCTCATCTGATTGGATCAGGTGATATCATCTCACCAATCAGATTTAGATCTAATTGCATGAAGCAACATGATTGGCTGGGATGATGTGGCACTATATGGCACAACAGGGTCTATATAAACCTTGTCTGCGCCTAACTTTAATAGAGTTCTCTCTTAGCCCATGCTCCAAGGCTGCCCCTCTCTCTCCTCCATGCCATCTTTTGGTCCTCTCTCTCCTCTCCACACCTAAAGAGATTTGGGCTCCAGTTTGGTGCGATCCAGGCAAGAGAAAAGTGACGAGAAAGGAAGAAGGCAGCACTATTGTAGAGACGACTGCAGATCTTCGAAAGAAGTTTTGAAGATCCTTCAAATTAGATCCAGATCTAATATTTGGAGAGGTTATTTAGAAGGAGAAGATCTCCAGATCCAGCCTGAGTGGATATTAGAAGAGGCCAGGTGCTTGCATGGCTAGATCCAGAACCTCAGACAAATAGCAGGATCATCAAAGGATAATCTGATTACCCAATATTAAGGTATAAATTAAATTAGATTTAATTTATTTTTATTTTTATTTATTAGATCTATAAAATTAGATCTAAAATATCTTATATCTGATCTAGATTCATAAGAAAAATTTTTGAAATATCTCTCTTGATCCAATCAAATCTGAACGAATCTGATCCAGAAAATTAGAATTTTTTCTTCACATCTTTCTCTAATTTTTGCACACCCTAAATCTCTCCTAAAGCTCTATATTCCATAAAAAATTTAGAATAAAATTCATCTAATAAATAGGGAAAAAGAAGAGTCTAAGTTAGGTTAAATTTTTAGACTAGGAATATCCAAACATGGGAAGTTGTTGGGGTGCCCAACACTTGTGTGCCTCCTCCAAATTTTGGTGTGGATCAGCAAAGAGAGGCACACAAAAAGAAAGATTATTTTCATGGAATAGAAGAAGAATTAATTAAAAAGAGTGGCACTCAAGGGAAGATGTTTTGGTCAATAAGGATTCTATCTCATAGAATTCTAAGCAAAACCAATTCCTCCTTTGACTTAGTCTTCCACTAACTTTCAAATATGATTGGAGGAGAGAGGGGCATGAAAATCAGGAAGAAAAGATTTTTCATGAAAAATATCTAAAAATAGGTATGGGGGCGTTGGGACTAGGTGGAGCAAGGAGATAGGGAGTCCTATCACACTT
>QRFJ01002955.1:131775-169111 GCA_006176705.1 Cocos nucifera | reverse complement strand
ATCAACTCCCTTACAGCAGCACATATTTCTAAAATAGGGAAGAAATGTGGATTGTTATTTGATTCCTGCAATCAGCTCAATCCATTTGAAAAATTGAAGGAGATGGAAGTACAGAGATGTGGAAGATTGGCTGGTAGTGTTTCTAGATCTATTGCTTAATGTCCATTGATGGGAGCAACTCGGCAAGTAGTTTGTCATCAGCATGAAATGCGGTACTGTCCTGTACCATCCCATATCGCTCATAGTGTACTATATTGATCTCGTACCAATATATCGTTTTAAAGCATATCGATATTACCATACCATACTAAACCACGTATTGGTGCTATAGTAGAATTTTACGATCTGAGGTCTGGTACCAAGATGGTGAACCTTGGTCATCAGTTTTTGGATGTCTTGGAACCTTGATGTCTAGGCCTTTCATCTTGTATACAATATTCTCCCTCCTTTAGCAATCAAGGGTATTTTGGATGTCCATTTTTGAACTTTTTATGAATGCAAACTTGGGATGGGGTACTTCTCCTATCAGCTCTGCTGAAAAAAACTTCTTTTTGGTCTCTCTTAATCTTACATGCAGTGTTATTTCCTATGTCATTTATAATTCTTAGCTGGAACACTAGAGGCACCGGTAAACCTAATAAAAAAAGGGCCATCAGAGAAATCATCGAAAGGTCTAGATGTTTGGTAGTCTGTCTCCAAGAAACTAAGTAGGAGAAAATGAATAATAGATTACAAAAAGCAATTTGTAGTGCCAGGGTAAGAGAATGGGTAGCTAAGGATGCCAAAGGTTCAGCAGGTGGCCTGCTAACATGCTGGGATAACAAGGAATATGATGGAAATGTAGTCAGGCTAGGCAAATATTCGCTAATCATCAGATTAACCTATAAATGCACGAAATTTGAGTGGCCGCTTACAAATGTTTGTGGACTGAGCAACCATCAAGAGCATCAAAAATTCTTTGAGGAACTACACTCACAGTGTGAAGGAAATTTTCTTCTCTGGATTTTAATTGATGACTTTAATGCCACAAGGTTTCTATCAAACTGCAAGGGAGGAGCAAACATCCAAAGGCCTTCAAATCTTCTTAAATGCTTCATTAACTCTCAATGTCTGTTAATAGACCATCTAACAAGCAATATTCATGGACCAACTATAGAGAAGATCCAACTTTAGCAACATTAGACCATTGCTTTGGTTCTATTGAATGGATACAAAAATTTTCATTGACAAACCTTACTATGCTGGTCTGACTTACAACTGACCATTCTCCTCTTCTATATGAAACTGCCCCCAAAACCAAGGCAAAACTTCCCTCATTAAACCATTCCATTTTGAAAACTTCTGGATCACCTTTGCAGGCTTCGATAACATGATCAAATCACGGTAGGACATGGGACCTGCCTCAACCAATTCTGCTGCAACTTGGTCCACAACAAATTGCCATAAGAGAAGGAGAGGGAGAGAAGGGGCATGCGTGAGATACCTGAGAGAGAGGATTTTTGTCGCACAAATAAAAAAAAAAAGAGGGCATGGGGTGTGAGGGGCTAAGGTGGCGTAAGGTGGAATCCTAGTTTTGCTAAGATTCCATCTATGACTTAGTCAAAGTGATTTTTCAAACCAAATTAAATCAAAACCAAGTCAACCAAATTAAATTAGGCCCTAATCTAATTAAGAATTTAATTAAATTAGATTAAATCAAATTTAATTCTAACTTAATTTTCTAATAAAATTAAAAAATTGGATTGATCCGAGTCCTAGTTGAACTAGGACTAGTTTTTTCTTGCACTTGGCTTATCCAATAAGCCAATTGAACTTGATCCAATTAAGCCTAAACTAAATATAATTAAATCATATTTAATTAGACTTAATCTTAATTCTCTAATTTAATTAAATTAAGCCAATTAACAATTTAATTGCTAATCGATCCTTTTGCAACACTTGCACTAGGATAAACATTAATCGTATTGATCGTTTAACCTTAGAACGATTCTTAATTGTTGATCAACCATCTAATTAGATCATGAGCTCTAATATATATGACCTCATAGGTCCAAACCTATGCTAGTAGCATAGGAATAGATTTCTATACCAATCAAAGTAACCATCTAGCAATGATATCCGACAGTCGGATAGGTCGAATGTGTAGAATAACATCCTTAGAATCTATGTGGATATAGTTTTCATATAATTCATCCTCTTGACCAAAATGCTCGTAGGACACCTTAGAATTCAACTGTCAACTCTGATCAGGTTGTCCACATTGTATTTCAAAATATCAAATTCATCTGATAGATTATCTTGATCAAGATTTTGCTATATTGGAATACAGTGATACATTCTTCTCCAACTCTTAGAGTAGTCAATTTCATCTTGATCACACTCTGACTTTGCAAGCACTTGACTGTGCCCAAAATCCTTTCATTACTAAATTAGAAATTTAATTAGTCCGGTACCAAAGCACAGTGAGTTGCTTGCAAGTCACTGAGGTGATCTCAGTGTTAAATATATGTGCCCTAGAAGCCAGAATTGGCTGACACTTGTAATACACTTCTAGAGGGCAAAATTATAATTTTGAACTATAATCAATAAAATGGGTTATTTTCTATCACATATGTGTATTTAGTGTCTGTGATACATCCTTTGAGTTAATGGTAATGATAATTCATATTTTCAAGAGTTGAAAATTTAAGACATGAATAATCATTATTAACTCATAAAATGCTTCCGACCATAGGATCATCACGAGGATGGTGATTGATCCAGGAAGGTTGGTGTACAATCGCTTCTCTTTAGTAGATGAGTCTTGAGTCTACGGTGTGGAGACATCCGGAGCGAGAGTATAGGTACTCGTTAGAGAACGAGGGCACTGAGCGTGACCACCTCGAGTAGTCATTAGGAAGTCTACCTTCTCGTCAATGACTGACTCGATGCTGCAGTAGTGTGTCTGGTTCTTTGACCTGAGGTGCATCGACAGTTCACCTTGAGGGTGTTATAGTTTGACTACACCATTACTCGGTCTCCTAGCCATATGGAACCCTGAGGTGTATGTTGGCTATAGCATGTTCATTGTAGGAACTGGATTGCATCAAGATGGAATCTATCTACCTCGGTGGTAGAGGAGCAGCCCTATGATGATCATGAGAATCAAGTCCAGAAGTCCATGGCCATGGCAGAGTGAAATAATAGAAAGAGTTTCTATTTAGATTTTCACATCGGACTCGAATCGAATGATTACATCATATGATAGAGAACTAGGGTTTGACGAGTTCACCTTAACCCTAATCTGATCGGGGCTCAAGATAGAAGAACTTAATCACACAGGTAGCTGCACCAAGAGGTTCGCATTCAGCTCTGATGGGTTGCCACCATATACTGCTAGGTGTCACTGGTGGATTTTGGGAGCAATTAGAATGATTTAGATGATCGATCATTCTAGCTGTTCGAATCAGAAGAGTTCTGATCCATCGAAAGGAGTTTCGATGATGTCGATGATAGAGATCATGACATATCCCATTACCATACAGAACTGAACCTAACTGGGTCACACAAACAAGGGTTTGAATCTGGTGATCATCAATTGAACTGATCCAGTTCAATTGATCTGAATGAGATTCAATTAGGTTCAAGAAAATCGTGCTAGCACTCGATTGAACCTAACGTTCTTCTTTTACTATCATAAATAAGTTGTCCTGACTGAGCCAAAGGAGTTTGTGCTCAATCAGAGGCCTTCATATGGTCTGACTGGAGGTTGTCCAAGTCAGAAAAGGTTGTCTTATTTTGTAAGACATTACCTGCCATTTTTGGTCACCTGCCATTTCTTGTTCTTTGACTTTGGTCAAAAGTCTACCTTTGACTGGTCAAATGTTGACCATTGACACTTTGACTTTTGACCACATGTCATGCACCTATTGGAGAGCTGGTGGGGGCCTGTCCCCCTGCCAGAACCTGGCAAGGAAGAGGGCGCACGCCACCCTTGGCGTGTGCCCAAGTTGGAGGCGCCTAGGAGTCCTTGTTGGACAAGGACTCCATCTCCTTTTTGGATTCCAATTAGAGTTCTCCTAAGAACCAACTTTGACTGGTCTTAGGCACCCTCTAAGGAGGAATCCAGGGGACTCTATTCCCACCAATCAGATTTAGATCTGATTTCACAAAGAGTTGTGATTGGTTGGGAAGAAGAGAAGTTGGATCACAGTCAGTCTATAAATAAGACCCTGCGCCCAACTCAGATTATGATTGAATCATAATTCCCCACATCCCAAGGCTGCCTCTCCCCTCCTCCTCCATGCCAAACCACGTTCTCCTTCTCCTCTCCTTGTCCAAAAGGAGTTTTGGATTTTTGTTGGTGTGATTCAAGCAAGAGAAAGGTGATCAGAAGCAAGAAGGCTGCACTGCTGTATAGGATGACTGCTGATCTTCAAAAGGAGTTTTAAAGATCCTTCAGATCAGATCCATATCTAATTTTTGGAGACGTGATAGAAAAGAAGAGGATCTTCAGATCCAGCCCGAGTGGATATCGGTAGAGGCCAGGCGCTTGCGTGGCTAGATCCAGAACCTTCTAGTGCATACAGGATCATCAATGGGTAATAGGATTGCCCGATTCAAGGTAAGTTAAATTTGATTTAATTTATCTAAATTTATTTTAATCATCAAAATAATAAGAATCAGATCTAAAATATCTCAGATATGATACAGATCCAAGAGAAAAAATTTTAAAATATATCTCTTGATCTGATCAGATCTGAACGAACCTAGACCAAAAAATTAGGATTTTCCTTCAAGGATCTCAGTAGAGAGTGTCAGGGGCATCTCAGTGAGACTGAGAGTAGGTCTCAGAAAGAGTCAGGAGGTCTTAGGGAGCATCAAGAGGTTTCAGACAGTCGAAAGTGTCTTGGATCAGGTTTCTTCTATAGGAGCACAAAGGAGAGTTGCAGTTTAGTGGAGCATGGTTTGTGTACAGTAAGAGAGGATTCGGATACCTATGAGGAGGTAGTGTCAAGATGAGTCAAGAAGCACTGAAGTGCTATAGTAGTGCATTCCTGGAGACATGGGGCTGAGAGAGGCTCGATGGTGCAGCAGTCGAGGGATGTATTTCAATAGAGAGTGTCAAGAGGGATCTAAGGAAGACCGAGAGCAGATCTCAGGGAGAGCCATAGAGTCTCAAGAGCCTTAGGATGAGGTATGTGGATCTGAGCTCAGGATAGGATTTGAGCTATAGTTCCTCCAGGTGCAACTAAAGCGATGGCTGGTGTAGGGGTAGAAGAGAAGAAGGCTAGGGTAGAATTTCCTAGGATTTAATCACTGGATTCAAAAGAGTTGGATGAGCTCTTAAGTTTTGGAGGTGCCCATAGGTTGCGAAGGTATCTGAGATGGCTTGGAAGAGGGCCATAAAGTCCAGAGGGTTTGAAGGAGCAGCGACGGTGTTCGAGGTGCAACGGCAGACTCAATAGTGCAACATTGAGTGGTTGGCCTTGAGGGACTCAATGATAGAGTTGACTTCTATGGCATCAGGTGGATTTTGGATATAGGTGGAGCCCCACAGTGGTGGCTTCACAAGTAGAGAGAAAATTTGGCATGAGTTCAGAGCTGAGGATCAGTATCGGTGATGCACAGTTTCTGATGGAGCGGCATATGCAGGTAGACAGGCATAGCTTTAAGGAGATCGTGTCAAGTGGTACAGCATGTGCTAGTGCAAAAATGTTGTAGGTTTTTCAGAAAAATCTAGAGAATGTGATGCAGCTGCTAAGCAAAAGGGATCCTATAATTTCAGGATAGTGCCAAGAAGCAAGCATAGGTCTTCAGTGATGGAGGCGGTCATCCCAAAGGCCTTAAAGATGCACAACAGCTGAAGAGGATTGGTGGAGGCGATGTTTGCACAGGTGTTGTCAAGGTGCACATCGACAGTGGGATTATGTAGGAGTACATTGTCGAGTGGTTTGCCAAGGCTTGGGGCACCAAGGTGGAGATTATGAGGATTTGTGGTGCTTCCAAGCATTGGGATGCCATGAAAGGAGCCAAGGTGTTGGCTCTGAGGATTTTAGAAACTTGGTTGGTGTTTCGAAGATCTGAGACTCAAGATAGAGTAAGGAACCAAAGCTAAAGAATCAAGACTGCATAAAGGATCATTTCTGTAGGTTAGCCAGCTCAGTCTAAAATTGGATCGGCTAAGTCTCAGAGGATAGGCCAAATGGAGAGGAGCGTGTTCGGGACTACAGTAGTCTCAGGTTAGCCAGCTCAGTCTGTAGGCAAAGCTATGCGAGAGTCTATTTAGGGCTAGGATAGGGACTTATCCTAGGGATCTTAAGGCCTGGTTTGAGAGGTCTTAAGGAGGCTAACTCATGTATGGGTCGGGTTTAGATCTAGAGGATGAGAGCATGGGAGACATGGGTGTACATGGGCTCGATGAGTGCTTTCATGTATTTGGTTAGCCAGGAGAGTTTTTGGTCAGGCCTAATGGCTATGTATAAATACATAGGTTGTATTAGGATTTTAAAGGGTGCAATCAATACAGATCTTTTCTTCCTTCAATCTCTCTTCTCTCTTCTCTCTTCTCTCTAGAGTAGTTGCCCTAGATTCCTAAAGAAGCCCTAAAGAGAGGGGGTGCCTCTCTCAAGCCCAAGGAGAGAGGTGCCCCAGCATAGATCTAGGTGATGGATCTATGATACGCTGCCTTAGAGAATGTCAAAGGTCTCCTATGGTCCACGCTAAAGATCAAGACTTCCGCAATATGGCATTAGAGCTAGATGATGCCAAGATGATATGCCAACAATTGGTATCAGAGCGATATTGGATTTCTTAATCATAGCCTCCTACCCTCGAGTCTGAACTAGAATTAGGTTGGACGAAGAGAGTACATCAAGTAGTAGCGGATGCTAATCTTGATTCAAACATCCAATGCATGGAGATTGTAACATCATTTTAAACAAGCAGCATTAGGATAACTAATCTGACCTTAGGTCGGATGGTGTTAGTTGAGGTGTTCAGGCACCTCCTTTAGGCAATCTCTTGAAGGTAGCATTATTCTTTAGCTTGGCTCATCTTCATGGCAGCTCTGAGTATCTTTGCATGATTATTCCTTCAAGGATCCTAGGTCTGGTTGGCTTTGCTGATATTTTGAGCTTCCAAGGATTCTTTTTGTCATGTTGTTGCTCATAGCTTAGATTGTCTTATAGACAAGGGGAGGATCCTTTAGGTTAGCTCTCGCTTCTTGGTCGTTGAGGTTTTTGGCATGAATGACTTGGATTTATGGGCTTCAAGGGTCCTTCATGGTTAGCCCTCGCTTGTTGCTTAACAAGGCTTTCTTGTCAACTGAACTCATTTAAAAATGAGGGGCCTCTAAGGGTCCTTTAAGTTAACCCTCTCTTCTTGGTCATCGAGGTCTTCAACCTGGATGGTTGGAGTTGGTGGGCTTCAAGGGTCTCTTAGGTTAGCCCCCACTTCTTGCTTGACCAAGGCTTTCTCATCGGCTATTCTCATTCAAAAATGAGGTGCCTTCAAGCATCCCATAGTTTAGCCCTAACTTTTTGGTCATCGAGGTCTTTGGCTTGAATGGTTGGAGTTGCGGGCCTTGGGGGTCCCTTGGGTTAGCCCCTACTTCTCACTTGATCCAGGCTTCCTCGTCGGCTATTCTCATTTAGAAATGAGGCACCTTCAAGGGTCCCATAGGTTAGCCCTCGCTTCTTGGTTATCGAGGTCTTCAGCCTGGATGGTTGGAGTTTGTGGGCTTTGGGGGTCTCTTGAGTTTTCCCTCACTTGTCACAAGATCAAAGATTTCTCATCGGCTATTCTTTTTTGAAAATGAGGTGCCTTTAAGGATCCCATGGATTAGCCCTCCCTTCTTAGTCACCGAGGTTTTTGGTTTGGATGATTGGAGTCGTGGGCCTTCAGGGTCCCTTGGGTTAGCCCCACTTCTCTCACAACCAAGACTTTCTTGTTGGTCTTCTTGTTTGGAAATAACATGCCTTCGAGGGTCCCGTAGGTTAGCCCTCACTTCTTGGTCGTCAAGCTCTTCGACCTGGATGGTTGGAGTTGGTGGACTTCAGGGTTCCCTTAGGTTAGCCCCCACTTCTCGCAGGACCAAGGCTTTTTCGTCAGCTATTCTCATTCAAAAACGAGAATCCTTTGAGGGTCCAATAGGGTAGCCCTTGCTTCTTGGTCGCTGGGGTCTTCCGCCCAAATAGTTGGAGTTGTGGGCCTCAGGGTTCCCTTTGGTTAGCCCCTGCTTCTTACATGACCAAGGCTTTCTCGTCGACTATTCTCATTCAAAAACGAGGTGCCTTCTAGGTCCCAAAGGTTAGCCCTCGCTTCTTGGTCATCGCGGTCTTCAGCCTAAATACTGTTGCAAGAAGGATGAGGTCTATGATTATCTCAAAGTTTGTAGATTACAAATAACTTTTTTATTGGGAGAGCATTTGTTACCTTGGCCTCCCTAGATCGGCTTTGTCAAGTCAGTCTCCTCAAGTCAGTTTTGTTAGGTCAGCCTCCTCTAGTTGGCTTTGTTAGGTCGGCCTCCTTAGGTTGGCTTGGTTAAGTCAGCCTCCTCAGGTTAACTTTGTTAGGTCAGACTCTTTTGGTTGGTCTTTTGCCTTGGCTTTCTAATAACCTTGGTTTGCTCAAGTCTGCCTTCTAATGACCTTGGCCTTCTAGTAACATCGACCTTTTAAGGTTGGCCTCCTCATGACCATGGACTTTGGATGACCTCAGCCTTGGGCTTCATCTCACTCTTAGGCTTGATAGCTCAATCTCAGTCTTGATTATACCTTACGTCGGCCTTGGGCTTACTAGCTCGGCTTCGGCCTTGATTATCACCTAGCCTTAGTCTTGGCCTTAGGCTTAATAGCTTGGCCTCGATCTTGATATTTATCTCAGCTTGATCTTGGGCTTGATAGCTTAACCTTGATCTTGATCTTGACCTCGGCTCTCTCTTGGGCTTGATAGCTCGGCTTAAATCTGGATCTTTATCTTAACATGGCTTAGGTTTAATAGCTCAACTTCAGTCCTGATCTTCATCTCAGCTTAGCCTTGGGCTTGATAGCTCAACCTAGCCTAGTCTTGATCTTTATCTCAGCTCAATCTTCAGCTTAGCCTTGATTTTTGCTTCGACTGGATTTTTACCTTGGCTTAGTTTTTGCCTCGGCTTGATTTTCACGTCAGCCTTAGGTGCTTATAGACATGTAGACCTACAAGAATGAAAGAAAGTAGAATGATGAATGAGGGCTTGGAAGCCTTTTACCATGAGAGCTTTAAGTTATGGAAGTCTCTTCCTCTTGGAGCCTATCCTCCTGGGATCTCCTTAGACCCATTTATATAGATGTAGAAGCACAGATCCATCATGGTTTGGAGGTAGAAATTAAGGAATTTCCATAATATTCTTCTTTATTTGGATGTTGCAAACTCCTTTCTTTTTTGGATCCCACCAAGAATTCAAATTTTGAAATATAGACGAGGGAGCACGGATCTATCATGATTCAAAAATTGGAAGATTCCCATAACCTCCTTTTTCATCTAGATATTGCTATCTCCTTCCTTATTTGAATCCTACCAAGAATTCAAATTTTGAAATATAGACAAGGGATCATAGATCTATCATGATTCAAAAATTAAAACATTTTTGTAACCACCTTCTTTATCTGAATGTTCAGTCTCCTTCTTTGTTTGGATCCCATCAAGAATTCAATTTTAAAATATAGATGAGGGAGTGCAGATCTGTCATAATTTGAAAATTGAATATTCTCATAACCTCTATCTAGATACTGGGATCTCCTTTCTCATTTAGATCCTGCTAAGAATTCAAATTTCTAAATATAGATGAGGGAGTGTGGATCTATCATGATTAAAAAATCGCAGGATTCTTATAACCTCCTCCTTTATTTATATATTGCGATCTCCTTCCTCGTTTGGATCATATTTCCTCTAATTTTGAGCTCAGTTAGGATAGTCTGGAGGGCATTAATTGATCTAATTAACTCATGATGGTGAAAGATAGAGCATGGATTTCTTGCCCTCTAGAAGGCATGAAAATTTCTAGGGTTTCATGCATAGATTTTGAAACCTTTTCAAAATATTGCATAGTGAAAGATAAGGATTAATCAAATTAATCTAATAATGCATGTAAAAACTCGTAGATCTAGGATCTTATGACATGATATAAGGCATGCAATAAATCTAAAAAATAAATAAATAACATGAAAGGTATTGATTACATCAATACCGATCTAGATCTAATCTAAAATGTTATAGAGATCATATCTCTATACTTGATCATGGGTTGAGAACTCTGCTTACTATTTTCATGGATGAGAATGTTGCTCAGAGCCCTACAGGTCATTGACCTCTATAGGTTATCCACATGAGGCATCAAGGCTGATCGAAGGTCCGATGATCGAAAATCTATGTAGCGTACTAACACTTTACAGATCCCTCCTTGACGGTTGATCTTAATTCTTCTTCTTCCAATCTCTTGAACCTTCTAAGGAATGAAGAACTTGAGGAGAATTTGAGAGAGATGATCTTCCTAACTTGTGGAAGAGGGAGATCTAAAACCCTAGAGAAGAACCCTTTCTTCTCTCTTTTGTTTTCTCTCACCAGGACACACAAAGGTTGTGTCCTAAAGAAAGCCCATGCCCTAAGAGTCTTTGTGCCTAATATTTCCGCACCCAAACCACTATCTCATGGTGAAACTCTTTTCAAAATTTCATGCCAAAACTCAGCTTAAATAGGGAGAAAAGGGAGAGTTGTATTCTAGGTCAAATACCTTTTATAAAATATGTCCTAAAGTCAATCATCTAAATTATAGATAATTGGAATCAGTATGTGAATTATCAAATAATAATAGTTATTTAGCTTATTCATTATAAAAGATCTATCTTTCTTATATGAACTCCTAAGTTATGATGAAGTCCTCAGAACCACACTCAATTAATAGAGGATTTATCGGATGGTTCTTAAATTATTCATGACCAAATGATAAATTATTAATAAGGATGATAACTTATCAAGTGTCGGTCGTTGTATGTCATATGCATTGGTTGTTCTCATAATCAAATGGTATGGAGACACAGGTATGGCATGCAGATAGGATGTAGGAGTATATTTACACTAAATATGACCAATGTAGCACTTTACTATCAAGAGTAGCTAGTTAAGACCGATGGGTATAAGTATCCCTCTGATCTGAGATCATCATGGTGACCTACAAGCAACTCACTATACTTTGGTGTCAGACTACCTATATTTCTAATATAGTAATGAAAGATTTATATGTACAATCAAGTACTTATAGAATCAGTTTATGAGTCAAGATGGGATTGATCACTCCTGATTAACTTCAAAAAGAGAATATCTTGTTATGTATCAATTTAGCAAAACCTAGATCTGGATAATCCTCGTGAGGAGTCACAAGATTTACAAAATTTTAAAATACAATATGGATGACCTACATCAGTGTTGACAGCTAACTCGAAGTCATCTTGAGCATTATTGATTAAAGAAATAAGTTATATAATAACCATAGGCTAGGATTCTAAGAATGTTGCTTTGCATACATTCGACCTATCTGGATGTCGGATACTATTGATGCAGAAATCCATCTCGAGGTTGGATCACTATAATTGCACGACAACGGCGAGTCGACGGTGATGGGATTGAGGTGGCTGTACCTATAAGAAAAGTCCTTGATTAAAGTTGGCTCCGATGGGGATTCTTCGACGCTCAAGTCAGTTTTCTATTCAATAGAGGAAAGAAGATGAGCATTTGGAAGAGAAGAGTCGTGTACCTTAGGGTTCCTCTTTTTTTTCTTTCATAGAAGGGTATGGAGTTTGTTAGGATGGGTTATGGGTTATTAGTCATAGGAGAGCAGTGAGTTGTTAGAGATATTTTGTTTGTCCACTAAAAAATTCTCATGAATCACGTCAGGTATTGTCCCCTCATGGCATGTAGGAAGAAAGTTGATAACCCGGAGGAGTTCATCCTGGGGGAGTTCATCTTGGAGGAGTTCATCCAAGAAGAGCTCATCCTAGAGGAGTTCATCCTGAGAGAGTTCATCCTGAAGGAGTTCATTCTGGAGGAGTTCATCCTAGGGGAGTTCATCCTAGAAGAGTTCATCTTGGAGGAGTTCATCTCGGGGAGTTCATCCTTGGTGAGTTCATCTAGGGGGAGTTCATCCTTAGGAAGTTCATCCTAGAGGAGTTCATCCCAGGAGAGTTCATCCAGGAGAAGTTCATTCCAGGAGAGTTCATCCAGGAGAAGTTCATTTCAGGAGAGTTCATCCTGGAGGAGTTCATATCGGAAGAGTTCATCCTAAGGGAGTTCGTCCTAGAGGAGTTCATCTTGGGGGAGCTCATCCTGAGGGAGTTCATCCTGGAGGGTTTATCCTTTCAGTAACTTCAAGTTCGGCCTAAGATAGAAACTCAACCTCATCCTTCTAAAGACCTTCAATCAGCCCATATTGTGACCCTAGCTTCCCCACTTTGATGATATCAAGCTTGGCATGACTTAGGACCTTGGCCACAACCTTTCGAATACCTTCAATCAGCCCTCATCATGACTTTGGCTTCTATCTCTCGATGAACTCAAGTTTGGCCTGAGATAGGACCTCGACCTCAGCCTTCTAAAGACCTTCAATCAGCCTATGTTCTCATGTCTTCGGCAGACATAAAAACCCCCCAATAATAGCCCCCTACTTTCGAGTCCGGGCCTTGGTTCGGATGAAGAGAGTATAGTAAATCGGACTTGCCGAAGATATGTCATTTTTTGTCATTTAGACTTAGAATCTTCTGACTTCTCATTGAAATTGTTTGAAGGTCTTCAATTCTATCCTTGCTTTTTGAACTTAGATTTCTGCCGACCTCTATCTTCTAAGGTCAGATTTCTGCACATGTTAACATTCTAAGCTGGGATTGCTGTAGGCCTCCACTTTCTAAACTCAGATTTCTACGAATATTGATATTTAGAGTTCGGATTTTTGTAGGTCTTTATCTTTTAAGGTCGGATTTCTGCAAATATTGATTTTTAGAGTTTGGATTTCTATAGGTTTTTATCTTCTAAGGTTAGATTCTTATAAATATTGATATTTTGAGTTTGAATTTTTGTAAATCTTTGCCTCGTGTTTAGAAATCAGAGGTTTTTATCCTCACTAAGATAAGATTATCCTCCTATCTTAAATAACTAGAGTATTTCTCTCTGTGTTAGGATGAGGTCCTTCTCTTGTCCTTAACACAGTCGTAGGGGAATAGCTAGGCCATTGAAGGAGCCTCTCCCTACCTTCCATCTTAAATTAATGAGGGTCTTTATTTTGCTCATGTTAGGATGAGGTTTACCTCTTGTTCCTAACGTGGCTATAGGGGCACATTAAGGCCATTGGTAGGGCTCTCCCCTCATCTCGTCTTAAATTAATGAGGCCTTCTGCTTTGCTCTTGTTAGGACAAGATTCTCCTCCTGTTCCTAACATGGCTATAGGGGTACATTAGGATAGTTGGCAGGGCTTCTCCCCTCATCTTGTCTTAAATTAACGAGGCCTTTTGCTTTGCTCGCATTAGGATGAGGTTCTCCTCCTATTCCTAACATGGCTGTAGGGACACATTAGGGCCATTGGTAGAGTCTCTCTCCTCATCTCATCTTAAATTAATGAGGTCTTTTGCTTTGCTCGCATTAGAACGAGATTCTCCACCTGTTCCTAACGTGGCTATAGTGAAGGAACCAGATCTAGGATTTCAAGACTAGATCTTGAAATTTTTTCTAGATCAGCAGTGTAAGGCTTAAAATTAATCTAATTAATTCTAATCAGATAATCCCTAGCTCTAAGATCATATTATAAGATTATTGCATGGCATTTAAATCTAAAATCAAAAATAAAAAAGAAGAAAAGGTTGATCATATCAACCTAGATCTATACTACATTTCATGCATGTATAAAAAAAATAATAGATCAGATCTATTACCTGAGTGAGTTAGATGTTCTAACTCATTGATCTGGGCTTGAGGATAAAGTTGCAAGCCATACACATATCTGACCTCTAGGAGTCGTCCACATGAGCCTATGATCACAATAAGAAATTCAGATGCTAGAAATCAGCATAGTATGCTAGTACTACGCTGATCTTTCTTCGACGATTGATCAGATGCCTCATTTCCTCTAGATTGAACTCTTTAAAAGAGAAGAAGGAGGAGAAGAGGTTTTAGATGTAAGACACTCTTAGAAAACCCAAGAAAGAAGGAAGGGAAGAGATGAACACAGCAACCCTAGAAGAAGACCCTCTTCCTCTTCTCTTTTCTCTCACCTAGATACCTAGTTTTGTATCTATTGAATCTCAATGCCCAGAGGTTATCTCTCTTAATTTTTACACAACTCAAAGCCCTCTCAAGGATCTATAACCCACCAAAATTTTAAGATAAAATTCATTCAAAATATATAAGAAAAGAAGAGTCCTTGTCTAGGTCAAATACTAAATAAGTAAAGATCAAACAGGGCAAGTCAAGGGGCCCCCAACTCTTGGGTGCCCCCTCCATAATTTTTGGCATGTACCAACAAGGAAAGGTGCACAAGAAAAGGGGTTTCTCATGTGGAATAAGAGAAAAATTAATTAGAAGAGTGGGCGGCAACTTTTGGAAAGAGTTTGGGTATGTTAGGATTCTATCTCGTAGAATCCAATATTAAAACAAACTCCTTCTTTGACTTGGTCTTCTACCCAATTACCATATGAAAAAGAGAGGGAGAGAGGGGGCATACATCAAGATTGGGAAGAAAAAGATTTTTCATGAAAAATACAAAAAAATAGGCATGGGGGGCGTTGGGACTAAGGTGGCGCAAGGAGGAATCCTAGTAAGACTAGGATTCTATCTATGACTTGATCAAAGTGATTTCTTAAACCAAATTAAACCAAAACTAACTCAACCAAATTAAATTAGGTTCTAACCCAATTAATGGTTCAATTAAATTAGATTTAATTTTAATTTAATTTTCTAATTAAATTAGAAAATTGGGTTGACCTAAGTCCTAGTTAGACTAGGACTAGTTTTTTCTTGCATTTGACTTATCCAATAAGTCAATTAGACTTGATCCAATCAAGTCCAAACCAAATCTAATTAAATTATATTTAATTAGACTTAATCTTAGTTCTTTGGTTTAATCAAATTAAGCCAATTAGCAATCGAATTGCTAATCAATCCTTCGGTAATAGTTGTACTAGGTTAAACATTAATCATATTGATCGTTTAACCCTAGAATGATTCTCAATCGTTGATCAACCATCCGATCAGATTGTGAGCTCTAATATATGTAACCTCATAGGTCCAAATCTAAGTGGTAGCATAGGAATAATTTTTTGTACCAATCGAAGTGACTATCTAGCAATGATATCCGACGGTCGGATAAGTCAAATGTGTAGAACACCATCCTTAGAACCCATGCAGATATAGTTTCCATATAATTCATCTCCTTAACCAAAATGCTCGTAGGATACCATAGAGTTTAATTGTCAACTCTAATCAGATTATCCATATTATATTTCAAAATATCAAATCCATCTGATGGATTACCCTAGCCAAGATTTTGCTATATTGAAATACAATGATACATTCTTCTCCAACTCTTGAAGTGGTCAATTCCATCTTGATCACACATCGACTTCGCAAGTACTTGACTGTGCCAAGAAGTTTTTTGTTACTAAATTAGAAATTTAATTAGTCCGGTACCAAAGCACAGTGAGTTGCTTGCAAGTCATTGAGGTGATCTCAAGTCTAAGAGATACTTATACCTATATCCCATCAAAGACATCATCGACAGTAGAATGCTCTGGAGTTGGTCAGGTTCAATGACAATATACCCACACATCTCATCTGTATATCATACCAGTGTCTCCACACTCCTTGGTTTAGAGGACAACCAACCTATATGGCATACAATGACCTATGCTCGATAGATGCTGTCATCCTATTTAACAGCCTATCATTTGATTGTGAACTGATTTAAGGACTAATTGATAAATCCTCTCTTTATCAAAACTAAATAGTCCTAAGAACTTCATCTCAAAAATGGAGTTCATTAGAAGATGAAGACTTGTGATGAAAAACATGTCAAAGTATTTTATTTATCAATGATCAATTACATATACAAAGTAGCTTAACAGTTAACAGGCTAACGATTAACTTTTGGGACATAATTCCCAACAACTCCCACTTATCCTAAAGCCACTCGGCATAATATCTAATATCCATCTTTGACTTATGATTGTCAAACTCCTTGATTGCTAGGACTTTAGTAAAGGGGTCGACTAGGTTCTCCTTTCCATCAATCTTCTGAAGGTCAACGTCACCACGATCCATAATCTCACGGACCAGATGGAAGCAGCATAGAATGTATTTTATCCACTGGTGTATCTTCAGTTCTTTTGCTTGAGATATGGTGCCAGTGCTGTCGCAGTAGAGCAGGACTGGACCATCAATGAAGGGTGCTACTCCAAGCTCGGTGATGAACTTTCTCAGCCACATAGCTTTTTTTGCTGCATCTGATGCTGCGATATACTCTACTTTGCAAACAGAGTCTGCCACTATATGCTGATTAAAACTTTTTCAATAGATGGCTCCACCATTTAGAGTAAAGATATACCCCAACATGCTTCTGCTGTCATCATGGTCAGATTGAAAGCTGGAGTCTATAAATCCCACCAGTTTCATATCTGACTCACCATAAACCAACCATTGGTCCTTAGTATTTCTCAAATACTTAAGGATGATTTTAACCACCTTTCAATGATTTTCTCTAGGGTCAGACTGATATCTACTCACTACTCCTAGTGAGTATGACATGTCTAGTCTCATACATGTCATCGCATACATGATATACCCCACTATCGAAGCATATGGGATTCTACTCATACGCTTTCTCCCTTCAGGAGTTGTCGGACAATCCTTCTTAGAGAGTGGAATTCCTTGACCTATCGGGAGATGGCCCTTTTTAGAATTCTCCATGCTGAACCTCTTCAGTATAGTTTCTATGTACGTGGACTGGGATATACCAAGCATCCTTTTAGATCTATCGCTATAGATCTTTATCCTTAGGATGTAGGATGCTTCACCCAAGTTCTTCATGACGAACTGTGATGACAATCAAATTTTTATTCCTTATAGTACGAAAATATCATTCTTGATTAAGAGAATGTCATCCACGTACAAAATAAGAAATACCACTGCTAGACCATTTGCTTATTTGTAAATGCAGGGTTCTTCTCCATTTTTAATGAAGCCATACATTTTGATCACTTTATAAAAATGCATGTTCCAACTTTGAGATACTTTAATCCATAAATGGATCTCTGAAGCCTGCATACCTTGGACTCATCTGTGGATGCGAATCCCTCAGGTTGTATCATATACACCTCTTCGATCAGCTTTTCATTTGGAAAAACTGTCTTCACATCCAATTGTCAAATCTCATAGTTTAGGTAGGCAGCTATTGCAAGCATTATCTGAATGAATTTGAGCATTGCCACTGGGAAGAATGTGTCATTATAGTCAATACTATAAAGTTGACGATACCCTTTGACAACTAGACAAGCTTTATAGGTCTTCATCTTTCCATCTATGCCTCTTTTCCTTTTGAATATCCATTTATACCCAATGGGTTTAACCCCTTCAGATGAATCAACTAATGTTCATACATCGTTGACCTTCATGGAATCCATTTTGGATCTCATGGCTTCTAGCCATTTCTTAGAGTCGGGTCTTTGCATAGCATCCATGTAAGTGATTGGATCCTCATCATTCTCATCAAGTTTGATGGGATCACCATCCTAGATCAAAAACCCATAGTATCTATCCAGATGGCATGGTACTCTATCAGATCGTCTTAATGGTGCGGGTTCACTAGGCTTCAGATCTAATTTGATCAAATTCAATTTAGGTTCAGCATTCTATGTCAGACATTCTACCTATTGAACTTCATGAAGTTCAACCTTAGAGGTAACAATTCCATCACTAAGAAACTTCTTTTCTAGAAAAGTTGTCCTAAGGCTGATGAACATCTTTTATTCATTAGCATGGTAGAAATAGTATCCTTTGGTCTCTTTTAGGTATCCTATAAATGCGCACTTGTCAAACCTAGGTCTAAGTTTATCTGTAATTAACCATTTGACATAAGTCGGGCACCCCCAGACCCTGAGGTGTGAAAGTGCTGGCTTACGTCCCATCCACATCTCATATAGAGTTTTAACCATAGATTTACTTGAAACCCTATTTCAAAGATAGCAAGCCGACTCGAGTGCAAATCTCTAGAGGGATATCGACAAGCTGGCAAAATTCATCATGGATCGGACCATGTCTAATAAAGTTCGATTCCTCCTTTCAGATACACCATTATGCTGTGGTGTTTCTGAAGGAGTCCATTGGGAGAGAATCCCATTCTCTCCAAGATATGTGAGAAACTCATCGAAAATGTATTTTCCTCCTCAGTCAGACCGAAGAATTTTAATACACTTTCTAGTTTATTTTTCTACTTCACTTTGAAATTATTTGAATATTTCAAAAGAATCTGACTTATGTTTCATCAGATAGACATATCCATATCTGGATAGATCATTTGTGAAAGTGATGAAGTAGACATATCCACCTCTAGCATTTGTACTCATTGGTCCACATACATCAATATGTACTAGATCTAAAAGCTCAGTAGCTCTCTCACCTTTTTCAGTAAAGGTGACTTGGTCATTTTACCAAGAAGACAGGATTCACAGGTTGAAAGTGATTCACAATCACTAAGTTCGAGGATACCCTCTTGAACCAACCTGCTTATCCTATTTTTATTTATATAACCTAGCCTACAGTGCCATAAGTAGATATTTATCATATTATCTAATCTAGGATGTTTGCTAGTTGAATAGACTACATTAACAGATTGTGATAACATATATACACCATTATTCAATTATCCACAGAAAGTAGTAACACCATTCACAATGACATTACAAACTCATTTTTTTATTAAAATTTCATAATTGTTTATGGATAAAAGGCTTATAGAAATGATATTTAAAAAAAAACTAGGATAGAAATGATAATCACTAAGAACAACGGTATGAGATTTAAATACAAGTTTCAAAATTTTTAAAGCTAGAATTGAAACTGATCTTCTATCTCCAATGTTTAGGAATCATTCATCTTGCTTGAACCTTCTATTGACCGACAACCCCTGCAATAAATTATAAATATGATAAAGGCTTTTGATATCCAATACCTAGTTAGTAATATCACAAATAGAGAAATTGCAAGAAGTTATCATATAAATACCTTGCCCAGCAATAGCTTGCTTCTTCCTCTGCCTATTCGGGTTTAGGTTGGCAATGTACTAAGAATAGTTCCTCTTCCAGTGCTCTCACTTCTTGCAAAAGAAGCATTCAGCTTGACTCTTATTGAGCTTAATTTTTTTGGTTTGGCCCTGCACAAATGTCCTAGCCTGAACTTGCACCTTCTTAGCTTTCTTCTTCTTGTTCTTCTTCTCTTTTCCAAAGGATCGAGAATGAGAAGATGAACCTCCCACTAAGTTTACCGACTCCTTATGGAGCTGGTGATCCTTCTCAAAGTTCTAAAGTAACCCCAGTAACTCATGGTAATCAACTTTAGACTTCAATATTTTATAATGTGTAAGAAATAGGAGATAAGACTTGGGCAACAAGTTGAGTATTGCATCTTTTCCAAGCTATTTGTGTAAGAAAAAATCGAGCTTGCTCAAGTGCTCGATCAGCTTGATCATGTATAGTACACGATCAGTGACCGAGACTCTATCCCACATTCTAGCATTGAAGATGGCACAACTAGTCTTGTGCCTCTCCGCGTCATCAGGTGTGCCAAAGAAATCCTCCAACACTTGAAGCATGTCCTTTGGCTGAGCCGTCTCAAATCTGCGACTAAACTTATCGCTCATCACAGCTAGCATAATGCAGCACACCATGGTTTGATCACTGAGCCACTTTTGATAAGTATTTCTGATAGTGCCACATGCATTTACAGCTGGCTCCTTAGGTGCATCATCCGTTATCACATGTAGGATGCGTTCATGCTCCAGGATAATTTTTAACTTTCGATACTAGCTACCGAAGTTGGATCCCACCAACTTATCATTGTCCAACAATGATCGAAGCGATAGAAAAGAGGCCATATTTACACAAAAAAAAACCATAACCTAATTAGTAATTGATTTATTAAACTTAAAGATTTGAACTTTTAATCAAAAGATTCTCCCACTATTTTATTCAAATTGGTAGCCTCTACCTTCAATTTAAGGAATTACCCTAATTTCTTAGTAGGAACTAGAATCCACATAGATTGCACATGAGCCTAACTTTGTTTGGCCAACCCATGGGCATCTAATGGTAGGTTCATAACCAATTGTTTCTCCAAACAACTTCTAGTAATTAAATTTTGCCCCAACCCCTGATCAGTTGACTTTGGCCTTCTCAAAAAAGGGTCCAGTTAGGTCCAACCATTAACACGACCATACTTAGCCCATCCAACTAATGAATGATCAAGCCCAACTTTGGCCCCACCTAACCACCATTTAGAAAGATGTATCCAAGAGATCATATAATGAATGATAATTCCATCAATCGATAAGCACCAAGCCTTTGGGCCTCCAATGATTATCCAACTAATGGACCCATTATCATCCACTTTAATGGGAGACTATAATCTAGTTATCATATAACTACTTTATTTTAGGGACCTAATAATTTTAGAGGATTTAATTTGAAGATGAGGAAAGGTCAGATGAACTAGCTTGTCATGATCCTTCCACTAACTTCACCAAGTCAGCTTAAGGGAGACCATTAATAGGCTGGTCTAGGAGCACCCAAATCAATCAAACTGATTTATCTAGCTGATATGGATCAACTCAAATAGTCAAGTGATCTGATCAAAACATAATTTCACCAAGAGGCCAGATAAGTTTGATCAGTGGGAGGGTCTACCAAAGCTTGCCTTAGACACCATCAGAAATGGCCAGGTAAGTGGACTGCCAATTAAAGACCACCGATCTAGTTTACCTTAGATACCAACTAGTTTAATTAGTTTTAATTAAATCAACCTAACAGTTCGTGCTATACCGTGTAGCCAAGAATCAAGTCCATCTTGGATCTCATTAAAGATATGGACTTGATCAACTACAACTTTTATAATTGATCTAGAGAATCCTTGACCTAATCTAAGACAACAATTGATTAGATTTAGTCAATTCTCTAGTTAAGTCCATTCTTTAATCTAACCCTAGGTCTAACCCAATTAATGGACCTAATCCCCACTAACCCATTTAACCCAATGTGTTATGATTCATGTCTTAGGATCTTCAATTTACAATCCTAGATCCTAATCAAACAACTTCTTAATTCTTAATTAAGTTTTGGGCTGAGGGTTGGGGTTCAACTTTTCTAAAATAATTTTTATAATATGATTTTACTAACCAAGTTGCATGTTTGATTCATAATCAATATGCAAGTAAGAAGAGCATGAAACTACTTTAGATCTAATCTAAACAAGTTCATGTAATTGAAATAATTTCAACATCAATCAATCATAAGTCAACTTAGATCAAATCAACATATTTATGATGATTAAAATTAGATTAAAATATTTTTAATTAGATCATAAAATTACTTAGATCTAATCTAAAATTTGATGATCAAAGTTTTAGATCAGCATGTACTAGGACAACCTTTTCACTGTAAGGGATAAACCTTATAGCAGGACAACATTATAAGATCAGTCCGTGCAATCTAAGATTTTATTTTTAGATTTAAAAATCTTTTAAATAAATCATAAATAATATTAGATCATATCTAATAAATTTATGAATAATATTAGATCTATACGAACTAGGATAACCTTTGCACTATAAAGGGTAAACCATATTGCAGGACAACCTTAAAGCAGTTCGTATGATCTGAGATTTTAATTTTAGATTTAAATATTAGATTATTAATTGGATCTAATCTAAAAATAATCCAAGTATGAATCAATAATCATATAATAATTAACTTGACTCTGATACCAATTGAAGGAACTAGATCTAGGGTTTTAGGGCTAGATCTTGAAACTTTTTCTAGATCAGCAGTGGAAGACTCAAAATTAATTTAATTAATTCTAAATATCAGATAATTTTTAAATATAAGATCATATTATATAATTATTGCATGGCATTTAAATCTAAAATAAAAAATAAACAAGAAGGAAAGGTTGATCACATCAACCTAGATCTACACTATATCTCATGCATGTATAAAAAAATAATAGATCGGATCTATTACCTGAATGAGTTAGATGTTCTAACTCACTGATCCAAGCTTGAGGATGAAGTTGCAAGCTGTACATATGTTTGGCCTCTAGGAGTCGTCCACATGAGCCCACGATCACGATCAAAAATCCAGATGCTGAAAATCAGCACAGTATGCTAGTATTGCGCTAATCTTTCTTCGATGGTTGATCAGATGCCTTCTTTCTTCTAGATTGGACTCTTCCAAAGAGAAAAAAGAGGAGAAGAGGTTTTAGATGTGAGACACTCTCAGAAAACCCAAGGAAGAAGGAAGGGAAGAGATGAACACAACAACCCTAGAAGAAGACCCTCTTCTTCTTCTCTTTTCTCTCACCTAGACACCTAGTTTCATATCTATTAAATCTCAATGCCCAGCGGTTTTCTCTTCCTAATTTTCACACACATCAAAACCCTCTCAAAGATATATTACCCACAAAAATTTTAAGCCAAAATTCATTCAAAATATATAAGAAAAGAAGAGTCTTTATTTAGGTCAAATACTAGACAAGGAAAGGTCAGACAGGGCAAGTCAAGGGGCGCCCAACTCTTGGGTGCCCCCTCCATAATATTTGGAATGTACCAGCAAGGAAAGGCACACAAGAAAAGGGGTTTCTCACATGGAATAAGAGAGAGATTAATTGGGAGAGGGGGTGGCACCTTTTGGGAAGAGTTTGGGTTTGTTTGGATTCTATCTTATAGAATCCAATATCAAAACAAACTCTTTCTTTGACTTGGTCTTCTATCCAATTACCATATGAGAAAGAGAGGGAGAGAGGGGGCATACGTGAAGATCAGGAAGAAAAAGATTTTTCATGAAAAATACCAAAATAATATGCATGGGGGGAGTTGGGACTAAGGTGGCGCAAGGAGGAATCCTAGTCTTACTAGGATTCTATCTATGACTTGGTCAAAGTAGTTTCTTAAATCAAATTAAATCAAAACCAACTCAACCAAATTAAATTAGATTCTAACCTAATTAATGATTCAATTAAATTAGATTAAATTAGATTTAATTATAATTTAATTTTTTAATCAAATTAGGAATTGGGTTGACCTAAGTCCTAGTTAGACTAGGACTAGTTTTTCCTCGCACTTGACTTATCCAATAAGTCAATTGGACTTGATCCAATCAAGTCCAAATTAAATTTAATTAAATTATATTTAATTAGACTTAATCTCAATCCTTTTGCTTAATCAAATTAAATCAATTAGCAATCAAATTGCAAATCAATCCTCTTGCAACACTTACACTAGGTTAAACATCAATTATATTGATCGTTTAATCCTAGAATGATTCTCAATCATTGATCAACCATCCGATCAAATCATGAGCTCTAATGTGTATGACCTCATAAGTCCAAATATAAGTTGATAGTATAGAAATAAATTTTTATACCAATCGAAGTGACCATCTAGCAACGATATTCGATGGTTGGATAGGTCGAATGTGTAGAACACCATCCTTAGAATCCATGCGGATATAGTTTCCATATAATTCATCCCCTTGATCAAAATGCTCGTAGGATACCTTAGAATTCAGCTGTTAACTCTGATTAGATTATCCACATTGTATTTCAAAATATCAAATCTATCTGATGGATTATCCTAGCCAAGATTTTGCTATATTGAAATATAGTGATACATTCTTCTCCAACTCTTCGAGTGGTCAATTCCATCTTCATCATACATCGACTTTGCAAGTACTAGACTATGCCCTGAAGTCTTTCATTACTGAATTAGAAATTTAGTTAGTCTGGTACCAAAGCATAGTGAGTTACTTGAAAGTCACTAAGGTGATCTCAGGTCTAAGGGACACTTATACCTATATCCCATCAAAGACATCCTCGATAGTAGAATGCTCTGGAGTTGGTCATGTTCAATGACGATGTATCCATATATCTTACCTGTATGCCATACTAGTGTCTCCACACTTCTTGGTTAAGAGGACAATCAACCTATATGGCATACAGCGACCTATGCTCGATAGATGCTGTCGTCCTATTTAATAGACTATCATTTGGTCGTGAACTGATTTAAGGACTAATTGATAAATCCTCTCTTTATCGAAATTAAATAGCCCTAAGGACTTCATCACAAAAATGAAGTTCATTAGAAGATGAAGACATGATGAAAAACATGCTAAAGTATTTTATTTATCAATAATCAATTGCATATACATAGTAGCTCAACCATTAACAGGCTAATGATTGGCTTTTGGGACATAATTCCCAATATGTAGGGATACATTAGGACCGTTGGCAGGACCTCTTCCCTCATCTCGTTTAAATTAATAAGGTCTTTTATTTTGCTCATATTAAGATGAGGTTCTCCTCGTGTTCCTAATAGGGCTGTAGGGGCACATAAGGGCCATTGAAAGGGCCTCTCCCCTCCTCATATCTCAGGTTAATAGGATTTTCTTTGATCGATGTTCTTATCAAGTCTACTTCCTTGGCCTTGATTTTTTCTTATCTTGAATTTGGGTTTCATAGTTTGGCCTTGGTCATGATTTTGACTCTGACTCGACTGTGATCTTAACTTCAGCTTGGTTGTGATTTTAGCTTCACCTTATCCTTGATTCTGATCTTGGCTTGGTCTTGAATCTGACTTCAGCTCGGGTTAGGCTTTTACCTCAAATTATTTTTTTTTTTTTGGTGAGCTTGGCTTACTGAGGTTGAATTTCTATTGGCCTCAGTCTTTGAACTTGAACCTATATAGACCTCGGACTTGTATGATCTTTGCCTCGGATTTGCCTTGCTTGCACCTCGGATGGATCTTGAACTTAATCTCGGATTGGTCTAGATTCTAACTCCAATTTTAGCTTTAGTTTCTTGAACTTAGTCTTGATTGACTTTGAGTGCGGTCCTCGATTTTGGTGTCCTATAGCCCTATGACAAAGAAAAGATAATGGACAAAAGCTTAAAAGTCTCTTACCATGAGTTCTTCATTTAGGAGACCTTAGGCTCCATTTGACCCCCTCTTGTTACTTGATTTGAGCTTTTCTTTTGGGATAATTTGACTTGGATTACCCCAGTTCAGGTCGGACTTTATCTTCTTCTCCTTCTCCTCTTTCTTCTCTTTTTTTTTGTATTTGTTTTGGTTTCAGTGGGTGAAATTCATAGAACCATGTATCGAGGTTGTGGCATTTTGTGGGTGGCTTTGGAGTTGCTCCCAATCAGCTTTGGCAATTTGATGTTCAAAAAAGATTAAATGAATGCATGGAACTTTGGCCATATTGAAAGCGTACGGACCTAGGCTCTACCATGGTGCACCACCTAAGTGCGCAGGGGAGAGGGTTAGTGTCGTCGAGAGAACCTCAGCCATGCTTGAACATAGGGGAAAAGGTCAGTGGGGGGACAACACAGGGATACGTGCGGGCATAGTGGAGAAAGGATCGATCGACTGGCTTGTTCTTTCCTCTTTATCCATTTCTTCTTCTCCTCTTTTTTTTGTGGGGAGAAGATCGGTGCCACCTGAAATCACGATAGAGGACCTCAGTGTCGTCTGGGATCACGAGGAAGATTGGTGTCATCCGAGATTGTGAGAAAAGACTTCGATGCCATTGCTATGTGTTTGCTCAACTGGAGGGCATGCCCAGATGCACGGGAGAGGGGAGAACGTCGAAGTCGCCGTGGGTTGCACCCAGGAGAAGAGATCGGCTATAGCTAAAGGCATGCAGGGAGAAGGCTAGAGCTACCATGGGTTCCTGAGGGAGGAGAAGGTCAGAGAGGTCGTTTGAGTTCTACTTGGGAGGGAGAAGATCAGAGTAGGCCAGATGCACACAAACTAAGAGGCTCGCAGATGCTAACCCATCCCCATCCTCTTCTCTATTTTTTGAAACAGAACCTCTTAGCCGAGGCTGCCATAGGATGCACCCAAGAGTGCACAGGAGGAGCTCGATCGGAGATGCACGGGTGAGAGAGAAGCCTACTGGACCGGTGGTCATGTGGAAGAGAAGGTCATCCAGATGCATAGGGGCTAAAGATCTACTGGAGTTGCCAGAGGTCATCTGGGTGCATCGGTGTAGAAAATCTACCAGACTGGAGGTCACTCGAGCATGCGGGCATAGAAGATCCATTGGACCGAAGGTCGCTCAGGTGCACGGGCATAGAAGATTTGCCGGACCGAAGGTCACCCAGGGGAGAAGGTCGGTCAAAGGTTGACGGGCGTGCTAGAATTTTGCTTGGGATCGCAGGGAAAATCGGTCGGAGGAGCTTAAATGCATGAAGGTCAGCCTGGGTTGTGAGAGAGAAGGTCAGGCACGAGAGGGAAGGTCACCGACCCTGCTCCTCTTTCCATTTTCTTTTGTTTTTTTTCTTTTTTTTAAAAAAAAATACGAAACTGAGCTCCTTTCTTCTTCTTTTCACTTTTTTTTGAAAATAGGGAACTGAACTCCCTTCTTCTTCTTCTTCTTCTTCTTCTTCTTCTTTTCGAAGTCGGCGCCACCTGAGATCGTGAGGGAGATTGGCAGAATGCATGTGCAAGGACATCAGCTAGTTGGATCGCCTGGGCTAGGAAGAGGCCTGCAGACACTGTTCCCTCTCCTCTTTCTTTCTTCTAAAAGTCAAAATCAAGAAGAGCCAAATGTAATTGCATAGAGTGAGAATTGGAGTAACATTAAGAGCATATAGGATTTCGGTATTAAATATGACTGAGTGAAAATTACTTAAGGTAATAAGAGATCAAACAAAATTAATATCATATAGAGTTCCAATAATATATCCAACTTGTGAGTAGTATGTAGTAATTAAATATCAGTCATCAATATGAATATGTGACATTTGAAGAAGAGCCATAAAACTTCTAGTTAGTTGATGAGGATGATCCACTATCCAGATGGTGCATGATATATAGTAGCTGAGTTTTTGGATCTACAAATCCCATTTAATAGAGCAACATATGAAGAATAATAAATAGTTGCAGTAGTATCTAAGAAAATGGCACATCCCTTAGCTTGGAAAATATAGCTCTAATTTGATCCAAATAGATAAATTTATGACCCATGGGAGTAACAAATAGAAATGATATCATATTCTCAAACGAAAATGTAATAAGTATAATAATAGAATGCCAAAGTGATCGCCAACCCAGGAAAGTCTCTCTTCACTCTCCTCTAATTTTTTATAATACCACTTCATTTTTTTCTCTCTCTCGGGACCTCAATCTCTCCATTTTATTTTGGATTTCAGAGGTTGCTTTTATTTGGCCCAGTGTATTATAGTGCAAATGAAGATCTCTCCTTTCTAATATTTGATTCTATCTAGAATTCAAGAAAATGAATAAAAAATCAAGAATATAATATGACTAAAAAGAGATTTGCATAATTATATTTCTTATCTAGATCCTGTGGCATTTTTGCTGGTTCAGATCATCCTTGTCATGATCTCCTTCCTTGCTTGGACCTTTTTCTTTGATTAAAATTTTTTACTCATTCGAAGCCCCCCAGTTTAGGTCTGGGTGGGACAGTTTGAAGATGGACGCTGAATTCCATCATTATTATTGTTATTGGAGCAGCATGATGGAGCTTCTCTTACTGGATGCTCATTTCCTTCCAAAATGGGCTCAAAGGCCCTTCCTCTAGTGCCATCTGTTGATGTAGAAATCCATCTTGAGATCGGATCACTGGAGTTATGCGACGATGGTGAGTCAACAGCAATGGGATGGAGGTGACTGTACCTACAAGAGAAGTCCTCGATCGGAGTTGGCTCTAGTGGGGATCCTCCAATGCTCAAGTTAGTTTTTCATTCAACAGAAAAAAGAAGATGAGCATTTGGGAGAGAAGAGTCATGTCCCTTAAGATCCCTCTTTTTTTTTATAGAAGGGTCCGTAATTTGTTAGGATGGGTTGTGGGTTGTGGGTTGTTAGTCATGGGAGAGCAATGAGTTATTAGAGATATTTTGTTTGCCCACTAGAAAATTCTCAAGAATCATGTCAGGTATTGTCTCCTCATGGTATGTAGGAAAAAGTTGACAATCTGGAGGAATTCATCCTGAGAGAGTTCATCCTGACGGAGCATATCCTGGGAGAGTTTGTTCTGAAGGAGTTCATCCTAGGAGAGTTCATCTTGGAAGAGTTCATCCTAGAGGAGTTTATCCTGGAAGAGTTCGTCCTAGAGGAGTTCATCCTGGAGGAGTTCATCCTAGAGGAGTTCATCTCGGGGGAGTTCATCCTGGGGGAGTTCATTCTGGGGAGTTCATCCTGAGGGAGTTCATCCTGTGGGAGTTCGTCCTAGAGGAGTTCGTCTTGGAGGAGTTCATCTAGGAGAAGTTCATCCCAAAAGAGTTCATCCTAGAGGAGTTCATCCCAAGAGAGTTCATCCTAAGAAAGTTCATCTTGGAGGAGTTCATCATGGAGGAGTTCATCCTGAGGAAGCTCATCCTGGGGGAGTTCATTATGGAGGGTTCATCTTTTTGATAACTTCAAGTTTGGCCTAAGATAGAAACTTGGCCTCAGCCTTCTGAAGACCTCCAATCAGCCCATATTGTGACCCTGGCTTCCCTCCTTTGATGATATCAAGCTCGGCCTGACTTAGGACCTCGACCACAGCCTTTCGAAGATCTTAAATTAGCCCTCATCATGACTTTGGCTTCTATCTCTCGATGAACTCAAGTTCGACCTAAGATAAGACATCAACCTCAGCCTTCTGAAGACCTTTAATCAACTTGTGTTCTCATGTCTTCGATAGGCATAAAAACCACCCAACAGGTACCATTGCTAGATGGTCATTTTGATTGGTATAAAAATTGATTCCTATGCTTCTAGCTGAGGTTCGAATCTATATGATCACACACATAAGAAGTTATTATCTGATTGGATGGTTGATCAATGATTGAGAATTGTCCAATGATCGAATCATTAATACAATTGATGATCGATCAAGTGCAAGTATTGTAGGAGAATCGATTAGTAATAAAATTGCTAATTGGCTTAATCTGATTAAGCAATCTGGCTAAAATAAAATCTAATTGAATTAGATTCAATTAGAATTAGTTTAGATTTAATTGGGTTAAGTTCAATTGATTTATTGGATAAGCCAATTACAAGAGAAAATAATTTTTTATTAGACTAGGACTTGAGTGCACCTAATTTTTAATTGAATTAAAATTTAAATTAGATTTAAATTTTAATTTAATCTAATTTAACTAAGCTCCTAGTTGGACTAGGATCATCCAAAATTAGATTGCATTAATTCTAGTTTAAATATGATTTAAATCAGATTTGACCTAGTCTAAATAGAAGAGTCATAGTTGGACTAGGATTCCTCCTAAAACCCTTATGCCCAGAAAGAATAGCACATGCCCATGTTTTTGGTTTTTGTACATGAGTTTTTCTAATGTTAAGAAAGGTCTTCCATGCCCTACTCTTGGTTGTTTTGGAATTAAATTTGACTTGGTCAAATTTAACAATTGGTTCTGATTTGAACTCTATTTGATAGAGTCCCAAATTTTCAAAACACCTCTCCCTTTTCTTATGGAATTTTTTCCCAACACCATTTTTTTTTGTCACCCCTCTTTTCTCAGAATTTGTGCACCTTCTCATCCTTCCTTGCATGGGAAATTGGCTACCTAAATTATCTTGGAGGCGTGCAAGAGTTGGATGCCAACAAGAGTCCCATGAGACTAGGTTTTGACCTAGTCTACCCTTCTTTTGGATGCCACCTTTTAAGGAGCATGTTGGCATGAAAAACCTCCAATTTTTCATGGACAAATCAGAGAATAAGAGGATTAGGGTGTGGGTGGTTTAGGCACCAAGTTTGTTGGAGGCATGAACTTCTTTTGGACATCAACGGTTGATGTCCTGTTGAGAAGAAAATGAAGAAAAGATGGTCTTCTCTTAGGATTTTTTAGAGAGCCTTTTCTCTTCTAAATATTTTGTGAGATTTTCCTTTAGGAAAAATCAGAGATAAAGGTATATGGATCGTGAAAAAAATTCTAGAGGAGAGGGTCTCCTCTTGTCCAAGGGTAAGGATCTATTTAGGACATCAATGGTTGATGTCCTAAAATAGAAGATAGATCTTCTCTTAATAGATTTCTTTAGGCCTTTCTTTTCTTCTTTTTGAAAGATCCAAGAGTTGGTTCTCTTTCTTCATCCTCCTTCTTATCTTCATCTCTTAGAGTGTCTAAGAGATCCAAAGATATTCTTACAGATTGACCATCAAGAGGGATCCACGAGAAGCTAGCACTTCGAGCGAATCTTCATTCGACGAACCTCCGATCTATGTAGCATCTTTGTGTAGATAACCTGTAGAGGTCGGACATGCTGTGTAGCTCCAAGCAACTAGGATAATATCTAACTTCAGCTATGGTGTTTTCAACCCGTGCAAAGATATGAGATTTGATCTCTTATCTCACCTAGATGCGACCTAGGGTTTTTAAAAGTGTTCTAAATTTGGGGTATTGATATGATCAATACCAATCTAATTTAATTTTTAGATTTATGCTTGCATCTTGATATGTTATAAATCCTAGATGTAGGTTTTAGTAATTAGATTTCATGCATAATTAGGTTAAATAATTTAATCTATGTCTTTCGCTGCATCTGATTTTGAAAAAGTTTCAAAATATATACATGAAATCCTGCATAATTTTCTAATAGTAGTATCAGAGTTCTAGATTCTTTTATGACATAATCATGTATGCTTTAAAATAAAAATTAAAGATCGCATATACTAATCATAAGGTTATCCTGTTATAAGGTTAACCCCTTACATTGAAAAAGTTGCTCAAGTATATGTTGATCTATAAATTTGAATCATGAATAAATTAGATGTGATCTAAGTAAATTTATGATTCATTTTTTTTATTTTAAATTTAAAATAAATAGATGTTAGATCTATTTTAGATTAGATTTAAATAATATCAGATCACATATACTGATTATAAGGTTATCCTACTGTAAGGTTTATCTCTTACAGTGGAGAGGTTGTTTTAGTATGTGCTGATATGAGATACCTAAATTATAAATATATTAGATGAGATTTAAAATAATTTATGATTTATTTTTAGATTTTAAATATAATATTAATTAATTTATGATCTGATTTTGATCATTTAAATAAGATTCATATGATGTATTTCATGTTTAGATCTACATCCTCATATTACATATGCTCGATATGCAGTTTTATTTTTTGAATCTAGAATGTATATGTATGACATATATGCTTTACGAAATTTAAATTACAAACTTACTTTCTTCAAAACCCTAGGACATGATCTAAATATTGAAATAAATTAGATCTAAAATCATGAATTGAATGTGATTCAATGCAAATTGTTTACACTTTAAAAATATTTCAAATGATTAAATTAGAAATTAGTTCTGATGTTCTAATTAAGAATTAAGTAATTTCTTAGGATCTAGGTTTATGATTTGCAGATCCCAAGACAATTTCATAAAACATGGATTAAATGGTAATGGGTTAGCTTTGATCGGGTTATTAATTAGGTTAGACCTAGGGTTAGATTAAATATGGACTAAGTTAAGAAATTGATCAAATCTAATTAATAGTTAATTAGGATTAGGTTATTTTTTTTCTATAGATCAATTCAATAGTTGTAGTTGATCAAAGTCCATACATCTAATAAATGGACACTGATCGTGACTCAGTAGTTGAGCCCAAGTCTTTAGGTAGACTAAATCAAAACTGATAAACTAATTAGTGTCTAAGATAAGTCTAGCATTCCTAGATTAATGATTTTTAACTGACAGCCCGCTTACCTGGTCATTTCTAATGGTGTCTGAGGCAAGTCTTGGCAGACCCTCCCACCAATCTCACTTACTTGGCTAATATGGTTAATCAGCTTTTGATTAGGTTGCTCATTGATTGGTGCTAACCCATATCACATAGAAAATCAGTAAGACTACTTTTATTCAGTGAGACTGATCTAGATGCCCATAGATAGAAATTAATCCTAGTCCTCATCAATGACTTGTGAAGTCGGTGGGAGGATTTTGAAAGGAATATGCCCTCAAGCCTATTAATTTTTGGATTGTTCTTTATCTTCCAAACTCATGTAATGATATTTTTTAATAAATAAATAAAGGCATTTATTTCATCATATGCAGTGTCTTATTATTTAAGATTATGATGAATCCTATAAATTAGAGCTATGATTTTAGGATTATGATGAGATCATACTAGTGAGATCTAAAACCTTAAAATCCTAATTTAAATATTCCTAGTCGATGGGACATTGAGTTAGGGATCAATGTTTTTCGGTAAGACTAGCACATTCTTTGTATGCTCGATTGAGAGGATGATTGATCTCACAATAACTTGTGTATGACACTAATACAAGAATGTGGATGCTCATTAGAGAATGAGTTCACTGAATTGATCCAAATCAAGAATATCTAATGGAGTCTTATCTACATGTCAATAGATGGTTCTCATAGTGAAATTTGTGCATGTAATCCTTTGACCTGAAACTACCATAGAATCTTATATATATAAATCCATATTTTGGTTCATACTCATTCATGACTCAGTTATGTATGGGATGATCTGGATATGGTAGATTATATATATGAAGGTTGTGAGTAGGTTAACATGGAATCGATCTCTCCTGGTAAGAGGAAATAGCATCCTACCTGCTTCAAACAAATGATGATTCAGGAAGACTTTGATCAAAGCATGATGAAAATTAGAAATGATTTTTAATATTTCATTAAATGAATCATCATCATAAGATTGAAAAAGAAATGAATATGATATTGAGATTGACATATTTTCATACCCAGAGTCATATTCAGGATGCAGGGAGATCGAAGGATCAAGCTGCATAGTAATTTTCACTAAAGGATATTTTTGGTATTTCCATCAAAATTTCACATCTTTCAGAAAATCATGATACGTTGCTAGATGTCAATCATGTCTTATGGGTTTGATCAAATTAAAATTTTAATTTGATCATTAAATTAGAAAGTGGTCTAAATTAAGTCAAATTAGCTTGGCTAGTTTTGACCTAAATCGGTTTGGTTGAGTTCTAATCAGATTAGGTCAAATCACACCCAAACTCACTGCTAGTTAGATGTGGAACCCAATGGGTCACACACAAAGAGAGTTGATTAAGGGTCTAATTGGATTAGACCATGTTTGCAGGATGAACATGCTAGCACATGTAGCAAACCCTAGCACCTAGATTCGAATTGGATTCGAATCGGCTTCCGATTTGGGCTAATTAAGGTCCGATTTGGCCAAATAGGATTCGGTCTTGAATTGGATTAACCTAGACTGATTGGGCTTCAGTTGGGGTGCCACATACCTGAATCCCATGCATCAGAGAGTCTCTCTCTTGCTTGTGGGAAGTCTTTCATGTGCAAAGTATTTTTTGGCACATAGAATTAGTTGGCGCCTACCTTCTTTGACTTTTTTCATTTGTTTTGTCACATAAAAATTTTGAATAGGCATGGACATCTGATATGGGATGATAAAGAGTCCTTCTACAAGTTAAAAACTTCATTTTTTTTTTAATTTTTGTCGCCCAGGATTCTTTGTCGCCTAAGACTCCTTGCCGCTCAGGACTCCATGCCGCCCACTCCTTCTTGATGCCTCTTGGACCAAGCCAAGGTCCCTTGGGACTTTGACTATTCAAAGATCATCTTCATGCCTTCTTGCTGAATGGGCATCCCATTTTAGAGCCATTGGATGGCCCTTTTATCTGATCTAATGGATGCAAAGGGTGGCACCAATGATGAAATATTGCGACTCTTCATAAATAACTTACGTAGAATTAGTCCAAGAGTCCTTCTGCTTTAAGGCACCTCTTGGACTAAGTCTACATCTCATTATTTTCTGATGAGGCATGAGATTGGCTAAAGGGATATGAGATTTTTTTTTAAGGGTGCGAGAAATTGTATTGGCACCCTTACCTACATTATAAATAAGGGTGCATACCTTGAGTCCGAGAGATGTGAAGATTATCTTTCTTTCTTACAAGAGTTTCTTTTTGTCCAATTTTCTTTCTTACCTTCTCTTGTCTAGATCTTATCCTTATAAGGATAAGAAGTCATCTTAAGACTAAGAGATTAGAAAGAAAAATTAAGAAGATAAAGAAAAAGAAAGATAGATAAATAGAGGCAAGAAATGTGACATAAAGGCTAAAGAAGGTCTTGCCCTTTTAATTAAAGTTCTTATTATTAAAACTCTAATTATATAAATCAGAGGTGCTGGTGTCTTGATCAAGTCTCTGTATAGATCAACATTGGAGAGTGAACATGTGGACACCTGATGGAATCCCTGACGGACTATTATCGATGATCAGGATCAATTTAGGGTTTAGCGATAAGAAGTATGTTCTAATACTTTCTTTTATATTACAAATGCATGTTATATAATTTAATTGCTAATAAGGTGGTCCTAGGGTTTGGGTTTGGTTTATATGATTTCATATTTTTGCTTTGAAATCCATGCTTCCGCCTTGTATACCATTCCTATCAGTGGTATCAGAGCAAGCCTTATTAGGTTAAATCATATAATGCTTTGCTTATAATATAATGGCACAAAAAAAAGGATGATATATTTTTTTTTTGTGTTTATTTGCATGTTATTTATATGATGAGATCATATTCTTTTATTTATCATAATAAGATTATGATGTATATATTATTCTGTAAAGATTGCCCTGATATAGTGGAAAGTATTCACTATATAATGATAGTTATCCTAGAATAATTATACATGTTAATAGATATAATATAAATTTTATAATAATTAATGCTATTAGGCATTTAGTTTGATTTAAATCAGAATGTGCATCGAGACCTTTTAAATCCCTCTTTAAAAATTATATTAAGTTATAGTGTAATTAATGTATAGCTGTATCAGTCGGGATGTCTAATTAATCAATCGGTGTCTAAGATAAATGGTTCATGATTGATAAAGAGAATGTTGTTTTTTAATTGGTTCTATTGTCTGACCTGACCAATTTATTGGTGTCTAAGGAAAGCAACAGGAGGACTCCCACTTCTTTTCCACTTACCTGGCCGATTCGATTAATTTAATTCTAGGTTGAAATGCTTAGTATTATATTCACTACATTAAGGCCTTCCTGCATACTAGGTTCTTATTATGTCCAGAACCATATTAGTTTTGGTTGTGTAACCACAAGATCTATCATGGGGAATGATGTAATATTAATCTAGTGCATTGAGATGCTTACAGCATTTTGAATATACTGCTTTGTTGTGTAACCACAAAAGTAGTCATATTTCATTTTGACTGTATAAAAATGAAGGGTTCTATTTAAACTAAAATATTAAAGTTTGTTGTGCTAACACAAGGCTATTAATGTTTTAGCGGCAAAATTTTTTTGAGACTTGCATAAAATGCAATTGGAAAGAGTTTCCTACCTTTGAACCTATAACAGATTTGTTGTCCAACCACAAGATCTTTTATGAGAGAAATTAGGATCTTATTCTCACTAAGAAAATCAATAAGAGGGTTATGATTTTTTGATTAAATAGTGGGAGACATAATTAAATTAAAGTCCTAATTTAATTATGTTTGTCATCATGAGTTGTTTGCTTATATATTGTTCTTTATTATGTAGATTAAATGGCTTCTTCACTTTCATTACGTTCAATTTTGGATTCAAATAAATTGACTGGTCAAAATTATGTTGACTGGTTGAGAAACCTAAAAATAGTACTCAGTCAAGAAAAACTCTTCTATATTCTTGATGCCCCTGATCCTAAGCCATTAGAAAATGATGCCATAGATGAAGATAAATCCACATACAAGATGTGGCAAAATGATTCTCTTACTATCAAATGCATCATACTTGCCTCTATGAATAATGAATTATAGAGGCAGCATGATGGTATGGACACTCAATCCATATTGCTCAATCTAAAAGAGCTTTATGGAGAGCATAGTAGGACTGCTAGATATGAGATATCTAAGCAATTATTTCATGCAAGAATAATAGATGGAACATCCATACAAAATCATGTTTTGATGGTAATTGACCTAATCACTCGATTAAGTCAATTAGGTTTTGTTATGGATGGAGAGTAAAGTCAGGATTTGATCCTGCAATCACTCTAAGAATCATTTTCTCAGTTTGTCATGAACTATCATATGAACAAACTGAATTCTCTCTTGTCTGAGCTATTAAATATGCTCAAGACAGCAGAAAGCCATATCAAGAAAGATAAGGCTCCTCTTCTTCTTGTGGATGAGATCTCCAAGAAGAAGGCAGGCAAAAAGGATTCAAAGAGAAGGTTAAATCCTAAAAGTGATATAAATAAGAAGAAAAAGGAGAAGAAGATCTTCGGACAGATGACCTATTTTCACTACAGCAAAATAGGTCATTAGAAGAGGAATTACAAGGCTTACCTTGCAACCGTGAAGTCTGGTGCAAATAATGCACCAAAAGGTATGTATGAGATACATACTATATTCTCATTAAATTCTTTCATTTCAAATTCTTGGGTATTAGATACTGACTGTGGTTTTCATATCTGCAAATCTTTGCAGGGGCTACAGAAAATTAAAAGTTTGAAGAAAGGTGACTTCAAGCTCTATGGCGCTGGAGAAGAGTCTATCTAAGCAGAAGCTGTAGGAACAAATATATTGAAGTTATCTTATGGAAAGATCTTAGAGCTTACAAATTATTATTATATGCCTAAGATCATTAGAAATATTATATCTATATCCTTGTTATTAAAATAAGGTTATAGTCTTAATGTAACGAGCGAAGGTTGCTCGATCAAATATTCTAATGAAAATATTTTTTTGGCATATTTAGCAATGGTTTGTTAACTCTATGTTTGGATGACAATATATTTTATATTGATGAAAATGGAAAACGTAAGAGAGATGACATAAATAATACTTTACTTTGGCATTGTCGATTAGGTCATATTAGTGAGGCTAGGATTAACAAGTTATACAAAGAAAAGTTCTTTGATCCTTTTGATTATGAATCATTGGAAACTTGTGAATCATGCCTCATGGGTAAAATGACCAAGATTCCATTTAGTGGACATGGAGAAAGGACAAATGAGTTATTAGGACTTGTACATACGGATGTATGTGGTCTATGA